>JAHBCN010014134.1:0-23321 GCA_019359885.1 Listronotus oregonensis
GAGTGTCTTTTTAAAAAGAAAAAGTTATTATAAAATTTTTATATTAGCATCCCAAACAATCGTAACAGAATTAGAGCTGTCAAATCTGACGTTTAGGTTGCCGATATAAAAAAAATGATGGAACCTCTTTTATTTGCAATGCCATCTTACGATACAGGATATAACTTTAAAATAAACAGGGTGAGTCATAAAAAAGTTAGATTTTTGTTTTGGAATTCCGAATTTTGGAAATGTGGAATCCATTCGCGAATACAAAAACCCCTGACTCCAAATTTTTAAAATAATATTATTGTTAAAATATGAGAAGAAAAATTGTAAATTGGGTGATTTAATGTATAACTTGGTATGCATATTGTCCTTTATAAATTTGGGATAAAAATGTATAAATATTTCCCTTTTAGAAAAAAGCGCGACTAAAAATACTAACTGACGGATCAGAGCGTTTACCAAAAATTAACTCGTTTTTAATTTACTAACTTTAATCCAAGTTAGAGACTGGCACTATACCGGGTGACAACGAAATCACTACCCAGCCCTTTATTTTATTGAATGAAAATATATGGCTTCCAAATTTTAGGATGACATATTATATTATAAGATGCCAATTTTGATAGGACATGCCTATCATTCCGGTTTAACCGGAAAAACATCAACTTTGATTTTTTCAATGGAACACCCTGTATATTTTTTAAAATTTGGATTCTACGGATCATTCCTGATATAAAGTCTAAATTATATCATATACCTATCTTTACTAGTTTTTGAGAAAATGGCGATTAAAGATGTTCAAACTACCGCACATTATGCAGTTTTACAAGAAAACAAATAAATAATATAACAATTTATTGTGTTTAATTTAATTTTTTTAAAGACTCTATCTGTAGAGGTCATATAAATATTCCGCTTTACCGGAAGTGCTGCGAAAATTTACTTTTTTATATATGTAACTTTAAAAATTTTAATGCAACACACTGTATATTTTTTAAATTTGATTCTACGGGTCACTCCTGATATAAAATCTGTGATATCCTATACCATTTTTTTTTTGAGAAAATGGCGATTGAAGATGTTCAAACGACCGCATATTATGCTGTTATAGTGGAAAACAAATAAATTCTTCCTAAAAACTTTATCTGCGGAGGTCATAATAAAAAACTAATATTAAAATAAAAAAAACTGCTTCAAAGAGAAGCTTCAATTATTTTAGGCTTATTAATTTTCTAACATTTATTTGTTTTCACCTATAACTGCTTAATGTGCGGTCGGGTCGTTTGGACATCTTCAATCGCCATTTTCTCAAAAACTAACAAAGATAGGTATAGGATATTATACAGATTTTATATCAGGAAAGACCCGTGGAATCCAAATTTAAAAAAAATATACAGCGTGTTGCATTAAAATTTTAAAGTACATTATTATAAAAGTCAATTTTCGCAGCACTTCCGGTAAAGGCGAGTAGTTTATTATGACCCTACACATAGAGTCTTTAGAAAAAATTAAATTAAACACAATAAATTTATCATTTATTTGTTTTCCTGTAAAACTGCATAATGTGCGTAGTTTGAACATCTTTATCGCCATTTCTGAAAAACTAGCAGAGATAGGTATGGATATAATCTAGATTTTATATCAGGAATGATCCGTAGCATCCAAATTTTGAAAAATATACAGGGTATTCCATTGAAAAAATCAAAGTTGATGTTGTTTCCGGTTAAACCGGAAGTGATAGGCACATGTTATACTATCCAAAATCGGCATCTTATAATATAATATGTCATCTTAAAATTTAAAAGCCATATATTTTCATTCAACAAAATAAAGGGCTGGGTAGTGATTTCGTTGTTACCCGGTATAATATTAAAAAAATGTAAAAATAAAAGTAAACCAATATAGCAGAAAGAGTTCATTTTCTATGGCATTGGTTTAAAATAAAATTTAAAATATTTTAAATAAATTATTATTTGTTATAATAATTTAAGTAATTTATAATTATTGGTAAAGCTTTAATATAGTAATTTATTAAAAATATTTTTGTTTTAGATTTCGATTCTGGCATTTTGGCGAATGGAGAGAAGTTGTGGTTGATGATAAACTCCCTACCCACAAAGGAAGGCTAGTCCACTTACACTGTTCCAACTCTACTGACTTTTGGGTAGCGTTATTAGAAAAAGCTTATGCCAAGTAAGTAAACTACTAATTTAAATTCTTAAATCATTTTTAATGCTATTTATAATAAAAATTGACTTTAAGCAGTTGCAATTTAAAATTATTTACAAACAGATTGTTTATATGTTAAGGAATATTAACTCTTTAAACACTTTCATAAGAAATAATATATCAAAAATCTTATTAGATCTAATTCTTGACATTTTGGTGAACGCAAATTAATTTTTATTGTTTCTATGTTTCGAATAGTTGAGAGCTAAAATACGTCTAGTATGGTAGAACTATTTAATCAATTATTTGAGACATTATCTAAAGTTTGATACATTAAGACTTTTTTAAGACTTTTTGTTTTATAGATTTTATGGATCATACGAGATTTTATCGTCAGGTTCCACCACCAAAGCTTTGCAAGACCTAACTGGAGGAATAGTACAGAGTTTTGGACTTACTCATCAAGATAGGTTTCTTACCTTTCAAGTATTAAATTCAGCAGTTCCTAGATCTAGTCTTCTCATAGCAACTATTACTCAAGTAAGTATACGGTATTTACAGTGGTAAATCTGTAAAATAAGTAAAGGATTGATTTTAAATAGTTATAAAAGTTATATCCCATTAGGTTTTAAGATATATTACTATTATTTAAAAATATTTTTTAATAAAACGTCTTTTAAATACAGTTTCATATTTATAATCCATGCAATTTCGGATAATAAATAGAATAAAATTGTGTTATTTATCCGAATCTGTATGGTATTTTGCTAAAAATTTCCGACCACCACTTTGTAGCCAATCAAAATTATTTTTTTGAAAAGTCACCATGGTAACGCATAATTTATCGGAAATTTTTCTCTCTGCGGTGAGTAACCAACTGCGAACTAAAGTGTTTTTTTTTTATTTAATGATTCTTTTTGACAATTATAAAATAGGATTATAATTTTTTACCGATTCCAGTAAAACAAATCATACATAATGTGAATAATAAACTCTGTTAAATATTGTGTATTGCAAAAATTGATGTAAAAAAATATGGCTCGCAAATCTGTTTGCTAGTGCTGATTATGTACGCCGTGCCATATGAAGTCACGCGAGGTTTAAATTTAATCCGAAAATTTTTTTCGGCTCATAAATATTTTTAGAAAATGGTCTATCATCTGCCAAAAGAGGTGGATAAAATTTGGCCTTTTTTCATGCATCATTTTCGTAAAAATTCAAAGTTTCAGTTTGGGCCATTGGTATTATATTTATAATTAGTCCAAGTATTTTTATTTACATCTACAATAAATTGGTAAAAAATGAGAATGGCATGTACCAAAAAAACCCTATAAACTTGCTATTGTTATTGAATTTTTACCATTTTACACGTTATTTTAAAAAAATATATTATGGGCTTTTAGCACCAACATAATTTATTATCTTTAATATTACACTTAATAAACTTAAAAACTAGCATTTTTGTTATTTAGGTACATTGAGCGCATTATGATTTTTTTTTTTAATAAAAGATCAAAAATGTGTACAATGGCTAAAATTCAATATAAATAGCAAGTTTGAAGGTTTTTTTTGGGTACTTGCAATTCTGATTTTTTTTAGCGATTCATTGTAGATGTAAATATGAAATGAAATGTACGATATTTGGACTTATTATAAATATAATAAAATGGTTCAAATTGAAACTTTAAATTTTCACCAATATAATGGGCGAAAAAAACCCGAATTTTACCGCCTTATGTCAACATGGAAAATTAACAAGTTTGTTAGAATTTAAAATAGCTCATTGCAATTTTGGTAATAATTGATAAGTGCAGGTTCTAAATATCCCCTCTTATCAAATAAATTATTTTTTTGCTTTTTTTCTACTTTTTCATTCCATTTTAGATTAGCTACAACAAATATACCCAAATCTTGATGAGTATCAACGTTATTTAAAATTTAATTTAGATATGGATTATTTGTTCCTATGTGTAAAAGAGTATTTTTAAAGCTTTATTTGCTTTTTACTAATTGTGAACGTGTTAAACAGTTTTATGGTTTCAATAACACTTAGTTACAGTCACACTGTTATTACTTTAAAACGGTTAAAGATACATCACTGACCGAAGCGCTGTGTATCAATTCAGTTGTCACTTGAAAACCGTTAAAGATACATCATTAACCGAATAGTAGGAGAGCTAGTGAACCATCCGGCTAATTCATTTCCCCAAAGCTAGAATTTTTGAAATATGATATTACTATCGGTCAATTATGAAAGTAACGTTCCGGCAGGCATCCCCCGGTTACTTCATCATTCCTTAAAATTTTGAAAATGTCAAAAAAAATTTAACCTGCCTCTACAAAGCTAAAATTTTGATATGATGTAATTTACATATGTGTAAGCCGAAAAAAAGAAATGATAACCTATTTTGATGGTTACAAGTATGTGCCAGACGATAGTAAAGTTGTCGTTAGGATGGCAATTTATAACCTGCTCCCAAAAGGCTAAAATTTTAAATGGCATATTCTTTCAATAGTTGGAAAAGTAAATTTAAACTGCCAGACTAATATGATGGTTGCAAGGGTTTTCCTGTCCAGTATATAATAGTCAGGGCGCTCGACGCAACAGACTCGTATGAGCTTTCATGTGAGAAAGAGAGGATATATCTTTTGTTTATTGGATATTTTAACGGAAAAAGTAAGCCCGCATAAAATGCTAAGGCGTATTTATGTGAGTCAATGAGATGAAAGTACTGTAAGTAAGATTTGCGTACCCAACTAAACAAACAAATGAATAAAACTAAATAATTTAGAAAAACATTCTTAACTTATCAACGTTTTTTACCACAATGTATGCTTTTGTATGAAATAGAGGAGCACCAAGAGGTCAGCTCATTGTTTGAGATGCCCTCAGACAGGATAACCCCTCGTTTCATCTTCAATAGACACTTTCGTATTGTCATACCAGATAGGGAGGACTGGAAGGGAGGCCCTCCAATCAAAGCCGATCATATCTGGTATACAGATGGCTCCAAGACCAACAAGGGTGTAGGAGCTGGAATCTATGGAGATAAGCCTAGAGAAAAGGTAATCTTAAGTCTCGGTCAGCACGCCACGGTTTTCCAAGCGGAAATCGCAGCAATAGTGCATTGCGCCGTGAGGATTAAAGAAAAAGGGAGTAAAGGAAAAATATCGTCATTTACTCAGATAGCCAAGCGGCCCTGAAGGCCATCAGTTCCCCAAAAGTTAATTCCAAACTAGTCGGGGACTGTATACAAGCCCTGGAAAAAGTCGGCTTGGCAAACAAACTTACGGTAGCCTGGGTACCAGGCCACGAGGGCCATCCAGGCAACGAAGAGGCCGACGACCTAGCCAAAAGAGGATCAGCCGCGGAAATGATAGGCCCGGAGCCATTCTGCGGTATCTCGGCAGGTCTCTTCAAAGCATCTATTAAGAGTTGGGTAGACAGACAGTTTCAAAGCTGGTGGGTACAAACACCGGGACAACGACAGGCAAAGCAGTTCATTAAGACCCGCTCGGCCAAGTTTACATCAGACCCACTGAGCCACAGCCGTAAGGTCGTAAGGATAACGGTAGGTCAACTAACAGGACATTGTAAACTTAACAAGTACCTGGAAAGAATAAACCTGGTGGAGGATAGCCTGTGTAGGTTCTGCTAGGAGGCTGAAGAAACAGCCTTACATGTGTGGTGCCATTGCGAAGCACTATGCAGGCTTAGGTTTACTAGGCTTGGGGAGGAGAAGCCAAAACCGGCAAGTTATATGGAGTGGCCAGTGTCGAGACTCTGGATTCTAGTTAAGAAGACGGGCTTGGACAAGGTACTCTAAAGAACGATAGGAGAAACCACAATAAATCTGGTAAGGTTGCAGTGGTGGAGGTCATTTTTCGTCATCTCCGCTCAAATAATCTAATCTAATCTAATGCTTTTGTATACTCGAGAAATACTTTAATTTTTTTTTGATATTTTATTTGTTAACATAAATAAAAACTTAAACTTCACATGTAACTTTGTTTGTCTTTTATTTAAGTAATTTTTTAACATATGTTCACAATACACAAAAAATATATCCCCTCTTACTGACAAAGAAGCTCATACGAGTCTGTTGCGCCCGCACCACACTCTCGTCGAGCGCCCTGACTCTTATATACTGGTCTGGAAGACCCTTGCAACCATCAGAATAGTCTGGCAGTTTATATATACTTTTCCAACTGTTGAAAGAATATGCCCTGAAAATTTTAGCCTTGTGGGAGCAGGTTATAAATTGCCATCCCGACGATAACATGCTATCGTCTGGCACATACTTGTAACCATTAAAATAAGTTGTCAATTTTTTTTAACTCACACGTATGTAAATTACATCATATCATGATTTTAGCTTTGTGGAAGCAGGTTAATTAATTTTTTTTGACATTTTCAAATTTTAAGGGATGATGAAGTAACCGGAGGATACCTGCCAGAACGGTATTTTCATAATTGACCGATAGTAAAATAATATTTAATTTTTTTTTAGCTTTGTGGGAAATGTGTTAGTGGGATGGTTCACTGGCTCTTAGACTAGAAACGTTATGTATCAATTTAGTTTTCACTTGAAAACGGTTGGAGATACATTACTTACCGAAACGTTGTGTATCAATTAACACATTAAGACAATGAAAGTCCTAGTTGTGTTATAAGTCCCATAACGTACCTAAAATGCAAGAAAAATAGTTATGTAAAAACTTCATAACTAAAAAACTGCATTTTTAAAACAGTTTCGTTTTGAATTTTAAAATATAAGATACCTTTTTAATAAATGTTACTTACTCATTTTAAAGAGTACTTCTTTAGAGTTTAGGAGCATGGCATTTTTCATAAAACTAATTATTATTATAAAAAAGACAGTTGAGTACATTACCTATATGAATGAATGAATAAGAAGATTTACCGAGTTTGTTTGTTAATTTTTATTAAAACCACCGAAACCGTTATTTTAAGAGCGAAGAAACCATAAATATCATTAAAATTATAGATTTGTTTTTAAATTTTAAAGAATAACCACAAAATTTACCTGTTTTTATTTTTTAAAAATGACCTTTATTTAGAAGTTAAAAATTGCCGAAAAACAAAATAAGTTGTAATATATCAAATATTATGAACAGAATAGTTATGTATGTTTTCATCATACTAAAGCAAAATTAAGTATTTTCTTAATAAATGAGGGATTAACATTTTTCTAACTGTTTTGGGGGTGAATGTAACTAAAATCTAATAAAATGACTAAGGTGAGTTATCATAAGTCTTTTATGCAAAAAATGATACAATTCTTTTTTCGTTTTATTTTTACGACTTTTTATTACCTTTTCTTAATGTGACTTTACCCTTCATAGGGATGTTTTTCTTATCAAAACCAACATGTTTTATAGTTTTTATGACCTAAAATGTAGTTTTTTTTCGAATTTGTAAAATTTCTGATTTATTTTTTCAATTTTTGGCGATGATTGTGCCTTTTTCACCCCCATAAATCGTCATTTATCACGAAAATGATGGAAAAAATACGATAATCATTCTGTTCGTATTCGTTTTTCAGAAATTTTCAACCCAGTAATAAGTATGTAATTAGAAAAAATTCGAAAAACAAAAGATAATGATTTGATAATCCAAGGATATTTTTATCTTTTGTTTTTCTTAATCGCTATATCATGCTCAAAAAGAGGCAAAAAACAGCTTTTTTTGGTTACTATTCGATTACCAAATGTACTGGAATTTTTTCAAGAATCGTACGCTTTTGCAGAATAGATACTAATGATATCTTATTTTTTAGGAAAAAGATAGTAAACGTCAACTCCGACTTAGAAATGGACTTATAACCCAGCATTCATACTCAGTAACAGGCCTTGCCCGAGTAAGGGGAGCTACGGGCGAGACTCCCTTAGTTAGGCTAAGAAATCCGTGGGCAAGAGGGGAATGGACGGGGGCTTGGAGTGAGCGGTCATGGGAATGGGACGGGCTATCCGCCAGAGATAAGGAGTTGTTGAGTGTTAGGGTGGCCAATGATGGGGAATTCTGGTAAAGATAAAATTTGTTTCACATTTTTCATAGTCATTAATGGTGTTGTGATTTAAATTTCTGTAGCGATTTGATTTATTAAAAAATGTTTGTTAGATTTTTCCCTAAAGCAACCACTTTGGTCCTGGGCCTGAGGTATAGATCTATGCACCAGTGGCGGCACTGGGATTTTTAAAATTGTTTTTTAAAAAGTAAGACATGGTACCTACACCAAGTCCCCAGGGAAAAAATCAGACTTTACAAAGCAAAAACCCATTTGTATTTTTTTTTTTTCATTAATTTGATCAAATGTTATTGTCAGGTCACAAATTTCGCAAAAATCGGCATTTTTCTTGAAATTAGAGGTATCCGAAATATTTCCATAAGAAAATTTGATAAAAAAAATTCAACTGGGCTATGGTTTATAGAAAATCATAGACATGTAATTGTGCGAAATTTAGAATTTGACAATAAAGTTTATGTATAAAAAACGTAATTTTTTTTACGCGCCACCCCCTGATCCCGATATTTTTCGTTAACGGCTAAATTAGAACTAAAACCCCAGGGTGAAATTTGGGTTTTTAAATTTTGTAATTAACGATTACTTATTAAGACACTACGAATCAAATAAATATACAAAGTTTATTTACAATAAATTTACAATGTGTAAATTGGGCGTATTAACAATTTTTAAACTTAAAATTTATCCCTTTGACAAATAATTCATTTAAAATTTTATTTATTTTAAAATCATAAAAGAAAGAAAAAAGCTTTTAATTTAATTTTTTACTAGAATCGCGCTAATTAATTGTCAAGAGGTTGAAAGATTTAAACACAACTTATTATCTAAAGACAATAGTATCGGTTCACAAATTTATCAAAGCTTACTTTAACAAAAAATATGTAAAAAAAGTAACAAATTTTACTCAGAAAAAGTGGGTAAAATTTTTTTTTAAATCACGAAAAATTTAGTTAAGTGTTTTAAAAAATGAAATGTCTTACAAGTCTATAAAACCGAACATTTTTTAAAAACAAAATTTGGGGAATTTTTTTTATCACTATAGAGAATAGTTAAAATCAAATTTAGAAGTCAGTAACCATATTGAAGACACCCGGTATTAATTCTTGACTCACTATCTCATCAATAAGGTTAAATATTACCTATACTATCTGCTAATTTTCAGAATTCACTAGTCACTTTCCTTTTTATCCACTGCTCCCTTTTCCAACTTTTTTATTAAAGGCCGCCCTTTGCTTTTTTTTCAAACCCTTTACTTTATCTTTAAACCCCTTCGCATATAAAATTTAAAATTTGGGAAAAGAAAAATACTTGAACAACTTATAACTTTATTTGTTTAAAGAAAAAGAAGGCATAATTCAAATGCCTGAGAATCTCATTCTCATCGAGGAATTTAATAGACTATTTTGTAAAAGCCCAAAAAAAGAACTATTTTAAAACCTGTTTTACAGAAAAAAATCAAAGTCTTATTTTAATGAAATCTGTTGTCGCCTTTTTTTTCCCCAGACCAGCCCCCGCCCCATGGCCCCCTTTTTTTGCGGGCGAAATCTCGAGACCTTGAAACATGTTGATGTTTTAGCGTTGCCTAGCGACGGTCGGATTCCTTTAATTTCTTAATTTTAGATTGAAAGCGGAGTTCCGAGAATTCAATGTCGGTTTTGATGTGTGGAATTTAATAAAGCGCTGTTGTCGCGTTTATTTAGGAGATTTACTGTTTAACTTTTAAATGTTTAATATTTTATAAAGAATTAAAAGGGGGAATTTTGGCCTTGGGCCTTTTTGAAAAATAGTTTCCCAAGTTGCAAGCAGTGTTTCTGCAACAGTTTAATCAAACTCGCGAAAAAATACAAATAGAGGATTTGCTTTTGAAACTTAGATTTTTTGTTTGCGGGGGCTTCAAAATGAATTTTTTATTCACCAAAGGCCAATAAAACTGGGGTTTTATATCGTCGTCAAAAATCCGTAAACGCGATCTCGATTTTTATAACTTTACGTAGAGCAATTAATAGGGTATTTTCCTCAATTGATATTGATAATGTTGTTTTAAAAATTAAAAGTAGAAACACAATTTGGGGAAAAAAACCGCTAAATAACACGGAAAAATACAAACCCCTTCTTTTCTATTTAAGGTTTAATTATCATTGTAATTTAAAAGCCCCCACTCCCCCCAACCAACAAATTCAACAGGATGCCAAGTCTGTTTAGGAAATATCATATCGACAATCGTATCGTTTTAACGAAATGCTAAAATGCGAAATGCTTTTTTTACTTTACATAAAAACAGCCAGACTACCAAATAGTTTCAATTGGAAAAAAACATAAAAAAATTTAAAACAAAAAAAGGGTTTTTTCAATACCTACAGCAGCACACCAGGCTTTTCCCTCGTCTCGTTTTGGAAAGAAAAGAATTTTTTTAAAAATCCTAAACTCGGCCGGCTTCTTTTCCAAAAAAAAAACAATACACTTTTTCATTTTTAATAAAATAACGGGAAAATTTTCCGTAAAAAAAAGGGGTTTTATCAAGGGAAAATTTTTTGGGATAATATAATTAGTAATAAATTGAAAATTTTTGGAAAAACACACACTATTTACAAATTAGAAATTATTAATAAATATTAGAGGTTACAGGTTATACAGGTTGCATTGACAATATGACAATTAATTGACAAGAAACGCCAACTTTGTAGATGTTGCGCATATCGATATTTGATGACAGGCGTATCGAAAAAAAAAAGCTGACAACAAAGCAGAAAATTTCCCCCAATAGAAAATTTAGGGCCGTGACGTCACGGGCCTACAAAAATTTAAACTTAAAATTTATTTTAAGGGGTTTTCGGGGGCCAAAATCGGGAAAAAAAATTTTGGCCTTTATTTTCATTTGGGTTTGCAAAAGCTAATAAAAAAAAATCATGAAAAACGCCTATAGAAAAGTGATAACCTTAAGCAGCTTCAGTTAAAAAATATTAGACATAAAACATTCGTTTCTTACAGTTATATTTATCAATAATTAAAAAACATTATAACTACAAAGAGGACATATTAATTTGTTTATTGGCGTATCTAACACATTATTGCCAATTTTTAAGATACGCCTTTTTGTTTTAAAACGGCGATATGGTGTAGGCCCCATGTTTCACTTTTTAAATAAAAAATATATCCTAGAGTCGCCACTGCTATGCATGCATAAGGTCGATTGACTTTTCCAAACTTGCAAATTCGAGGAATATAAGGTTAATTAAGGGGGGGGATGGAAACCGGAGAGACGAAATCGGTTAAATTTTGACAAAATTTCGATTTAGGTGCCAACATGCCGAGTAGAAAGGAAAACCGAGTACTTCCGAAGATATCCGGAAAAACCGAAATTTGCTGATTTGGTTTTAATTTTTTTTGACGTTATTTAAAGAGATATGGAAAAACAAAGACACTTTTCATAGCCACTTTTAAGGTCTACAAAACAGCGTTAAGAGATTTTCCGTACGACGTTTCGTTTTCGTTAGACCATCATCAACTTTATTTTTTTAAATGCGGCACTCAATTATTTATTGCATTTTTTTGAAGCAGTTAAAATCCCAATTACAATGATGTATAACACTTAATATTTTTCTGTTAAATAAACATATTTTCCATAAGAGACAATGAGTAAGACAAGGAACGCACATCATTTCTTATAGGGGCGTTCCATATTTGTTAATAAGTATTAAGTGTTATACATTTTTGTAATTGGGATAATAAGAGGTTTAAAAAAATGAAATAAAAAACCCAGGTCCGTATTTAAAAAAATAAAGTTAATGATGGTCTAACGAAAACGAAACGTCGTACAGAAAATCTTTCATGGCTGTTTTGTAGAGCTTAAAAAGTGGCCATAAGAAAGTGTCTTTTGTTTTTCGATATCTCTTTAAATAACGTTAGAAAAAAATAAAAACGAAATCAGCAAATTTCGGTTTTTTCCGGATATCTCCGGAAGTACTCGGAATTTTACAACTTTCTAATCGGCATGTTGTTAGGCACCTAAATGCGCAACTTTGCCATAATTTAACCGACTTCGTATCTCTTACGGTTTCCGAGATCCCCATGCATGCACTCGAATCTGTGGCACCCTGTATATAGAAACTCGAACAAAAAGGTAATCACGTATTTAAAAATTTAAAAAAATACTTATTTATTTTAATAAGTATTTGCGTTAATTATTGTTAAAGAGCTTTTTTAAAAGGTATACAATATAAGGCTACTTATTTCAATCTGACTTTTCCTAGAGAAGCTAGTATTATAAAAATAAAAATTAAAATTAAATATTTAAGAAATTTTGGTTTAAAAATTTAGGAAATTATGATATCTTTTAATATACATGACGTTTTGTCATAAATGACATATTAGTTTGCTTGACTGGTGTATTTTCAATTTTCCAAAAGACAAAAAAAAAGTGGTGCATTAATTGCTTTTGAGTTTACCTGAAATTACTTTAGCACCAAGCGTAGGTAACAATGTATTATTTAAATTAACAGATATTGATGCTACACATTTATCTGTATTTAATAATATAAAAGCACTCTTTTTTATTTTATTAACTATAATACTACGAAAAAGTCGGTGATATTTTTATATTTCTATCCTGACATTTTTTAATGTTAGGATTAAATTATACAAATGTTACTGAATTGATATTCGAACAATTGTAGGGTATCGACTTTGACCCAGTCTCTCGATAATAAAAATATTTACCTTAGTTTTGGAAAATAACAAAATGTAAAAAAATAAGTTAAATAATATATATTATTCAAATTTTGGTTTTATAGCATTTGTATTAAACATTTCGGTTATAAATGTATTCCAAAACAAAAATATTTATGGCATATAAACACTTTGCCTTGTACATTTTGACTCAATTTAAAGTTTTCATCTTCATTTACGACATTTAAAGTTTTCATGCCGTTTTTTAAATATGTAACACTTTATAAAAACTAGAAAATAATTTATAAAACACCTTAACAAATACACTTAAAGAATACAATTTAAAGAAATGGTCATAAAGTGCAGTTGCATGTTCCAGTACTTGGACAGTAAGATTTTTAGGTTAGCTGCACCAAAAATGCTGT
The DNA here is from genome assembly GCA_019359885.1 of Listronotus oregonensis. NCBI lineage: Eukaryota > Metazoa > Arthropoda > Insecta > Coleoptera > Curculionidae > Listronotus > Listronotus oregonensis. The sequence continues at coordinate 13,295 of JAHBCN010014134.1, forward strand.
GCTTAGGAAAAAAAACATCAAATTGTCCCAAAACACTGTAAAAAATTCTAATATAATAAAATTTAAAAAAAGAGAAAGTGGACCAAAAAATTGCTTTTTTAGCCGATAACAAGTTAGCCATAATGCATAATAATGGGAGCCCCTCTTTAAAAGTTTCTTTATTTTAGGATGTCTTTTGAAGACTTCGCAAGACACTTCACCCAACTAGATTTGGTCCACATTGGACCAGATGACTGGATGATGGAGAGCGCTCTCCACTCCAAGCAGCCCTGGAGAGCAGTACTAGCGAGACGGAGGTGGAGAGCTGGATATAATGCTGGAGGAGGGCCTACTTATATTGGTAAGTAAGTAACTTTATACCTAACAAAAAAATAAATCGTTTATCCTTTGCGAACGTTATTTTATATTTTTACTATACTCCAAATTACCATATTTTACATTATTTTTTTAGATTTTGTCCTAAAGCGTGTGTGTTTGATAAAAACTTTCTTTTCAAATGGTATAAAGCTAACAAATTAATTTTAAGGTATTAAATATCATACAACACAATGCTTATAACTTTTTTTAAGTTACATTGACACGATCCATTTTTTATGTTTTACGTACCCTAGAAAATATTATTTAGCCAACTTGTCCTTCAAATTTTGTTTTAAAATTATAGTAAAATCACAAAAGTAACATGAATACATTTTTCATATGCATACTTTTAAAATGACGGATTTTTTTTTATTTTAAAATTATTACTTGAGTAATTAGACGCAAAATTTTGTGATCAAGAATAATAACAGATTCCGATTATTTATGATAAAATCGCTAGGAGTATAGACGTTATGGTCTAATAAATCAAAATATATATTTTTTTAGAAACTACCTCAATGAACCCCCAATTCCATGTGCAAATTCCTAGGGCATCAAGCAATAAATGTCACGTAGTGGTGTCGATCACTCAAAGTTACGAAACAAACGTTACGGATGCCAAAAAAAGAAAACCCCTCTTTGCTATTGGCTTTGCCGTTTATGAAGTACCGCATTCGATGCAAAGACTGACTCCAAATTTTGTAGCTGAACAGGTAAAACTTAAAAGTATTATATTGAGAAACTGTTAGGTTAAAGCTCAGTTTTATACAAAGGAGGATGGTGAGCCAATGATCTGTGCCCCTACATTACTAAGGAGCAATGTAGGTTGCCGCCAATCTTTAAAATAGTAAAAAGCTTTATTACTAATACGTTAAAAAGTTTATTCATAAAACAGGATATTTACCATGTGACCGTTATGTTTTCCCAACGTTAAGCTCTAAAATTTTTATTTTTAAGTTTTTTATAAGTATAATGCTGCCCAAAGAAAACACAGTTAACTTTCCATCTGACGAAAAAAAGTTATTTTTATTTGTTCAAAAATTAACATTGACATTGCCAATGATTAGTTATAGTACAGTGGATGGGAAGAAAAAAGGTGTTTGACCTCCGGATTTTTTTGTACAGTTTCAATTTTGATGAAAATTTGGAATTAAGTTGCTTTTACCCTCTAGATCAAAGTTTATATACGCTTAAAGTGTGCTTTTTATTTTTAGGGGTAAAAACCACCCCTTATGGTAAAAAATTAAAAAACCATAGAAATAGACCTTATGTAAATTAAAATCATAGCTAAATATATAGAATAAATCTATTTTTATGTTGTGAGTAATATCAAACATTATATTTGTAACGTTTCAACCCTTTAAAATCACCCTTAATAACGAAATTACAAAAAAAAATTGTTTTTTCATTTTAAAATTATTTAGTAACGCTTTTATGGTAGAAAAAATATATTTTAACAGTTTACGGTATAATAAATATTTAACTACCATAACTTAACCTTTAAATAACCACCCCTTATGAGATTTACAAAAAATTTTTTTGACAAATTAAAACGACTTGATGATACATAATTATAGTCCCGGAAATGAAACTAAAAAATGGCAAAATCTGGCAATTTTTTTGTCCTGCATCGATTTGCATAAAAATTTGGAATTAGGCGCTTCTAACCCTCTACTTTAAATTCTATTTTATGGTGATGTGCGCTGTTTGTTTTTTAAGGGTGTAAACTACCCCTTATTGTCAAAACTCAGAATAACATTTTAAACCTTAAGATGGGTAAAAGTTGGTTTGGATTCGTTGATTAATGATTGTTTTATGCTTTGAAATACAATTTTAAAATATTTCAACCCTTAAAAATCAACCCTTGTTAGAGCTTAAAGTAAAAAAAAATATATTTACCCTAAAAAATATTAATTTACTAGAGTGATTTAATTTTAGAATGCTGTTGCCTAAAATATGTACTAATTTTATTTCGCAACCTTTCGACCTTTATAAATCAACCCTTATTATAGCTTAATAAAAAAAGATTTATTCCCAAAAAATTAATAGCTTGATAGATTTAATAATTAAAAATATTACTAATTTCATTCTTTTGCAAATTTTGAATCCTTAAAAACCACCCTGAATTTTTTGAAAAAATAGTTGATTGGTTTTTTAAACATAGCTCCGTTAGTTTTAATGATAGAAAGTTTTTTTTAATAATTTTGTAGGGTTTTTTAAGAGCTACAAGGCTATGTAAACTAAATCCTTTTTAATTCCTTAGTTTTCAAATGGGATGAGTTTAAAGGGCTAGAATAGGGTGGTGCTCGCTCGTAAATAAAGTCTTTAAACAGCCATATCTGGCCAAATATTTATTGTACAGAAAAATCTATGTAATGAAAAGTCTTTGTTATCAAAAAAAACTATAATTCGGTACTTCAGCATTATTTTCGTATCTTTAGAATTGTTGGAGTTATTTTGAAGAAAATGGCTATTGTTACAAAATTGCGGAAAATCGTTTTTCACTTTATGCTCCAATTTTTCTAAAATTAAGCATTTTAATTAGGTTAAACTTCTAGGATGTATTAATAATACATATATAAAAAGAATCGTAGAAGGGTACAGATCCATTTTAATAAAAGGGGAATTGGGGGGTTGTTTTAAATGATCTTTTCGTAAAAAAAGTAGGGACCGAACTTATTTTTATCATAACTTGCTCAATTTTCATGCTAAACACTCTTTTTGGTTTTTGAAAGAAAGGTCTTAATATATACTTTAAAAAAGATCTTATATGTTTTCCTTGAAAAATGCAAACTTTTCCCGCTATTTGACTTTGAATCTTTCAAATTTAGCATTTGACGAACAAAAGCTAACAACCAAAAGCCGTAGCTCGGTCTGTATTGGTTATAGAGAAATTGTAAAAAAACATTTTTTTCTAGTTTTTTTATAAGCTACAATTTTGTCCCTCGCAGTTTTTTTGATAAAATACATATTTTTAGAGTTATTCGTGAAAAACCCATTAAAAACGTCGATTTTTTCGTCGAAAAACTTTTACTTTCAACTGCGAATAACTCGAAAAATATTAGTTTTACGAAAAAAAAGTATAGAACATTTTTTACTTAAAATTATTTTTTTATTAATTTCTGTAGTTAAAATGCAATAAAAAATTTACACCTCCAAGATGGGGTGGCAACCACCCCCAAGAAAAAAGCACACCTTGGCATAATATAAACTTTGATCCTTGGGCTATTCCCTACCTTCTCTGAAAATTTTAGATAAATCCATGCAGGACAAAAAAATTCCTAGCCAAAATGCCCCATTTCCTGTACTATTACTTTTAATAAAAATTGAAATACAGTTTTAGAACATGCACACCAACTGTTGCTCCAGTACAGTCAGGGCCGGATTTAACTTTTTGCCGCCACAGGCTAATATATTTTTGCCGCCCTAATTGTAATTGTCAATATTTTTTAATATCAAAACAAAAAATTAAGCATTGAAAGAATGTAAAGTTTACTGGTAATTCTTAGAAAAAATTAGTAAACAAATTTAACCAAAGTAAATCATACAGAAAATTAAATAACAATTCTTTAAAACAAACAAATTTTATAATATAAAAACAAAATATAAATTGAAATGGTAAAACATATAAGTCTTTTTTTTTTAACTATGTATTATTTAGTTATAGGCAAAATCATATTGTAGAACGAAAAATTTAGCATTAAAAGAATGTAAACTTCACTAGTAATTCTTATAAAAATTTAATAAACAAATTAAACAAAAGTAAACCATACAGAAAATTAAATAACAATTCTTTCAAACAAATAAATGTCATAATATAGAAACAAAATATAAATTAAAATGGTAAAACAAATAAGTCTTTTCTTAAAACTATGTATTAAAAGATGTAAACTTCACTAGTAAATCTTATAAAATTTTAATAAACAAATTTAACAAGAGTAAATTATACAGAAAATTAACTAACAATTCTTTAAAACAAACAAATTTCATAATGTAAAAACAAAGTATAAACTAAAATGGTAAAACAAATTGGTCTCTTTTTTTTTAAATATGTATTATTTAGTTATAGGCAAAACCCTATTTTAGAAACAAAAATTTAGCATTACAAGAATGTAAACTTCACTAGTTATTCTTATAAAAATTTAATAAACAAATTTAAGAAAAGTAAATCATACCGAAAATTAAATAACAATTCTTTAAAACAATTAAATTTCGCAATAAAAAAACAAAATATAAATTAAAATGGTAAAACAAATAAGTCTTTTCTTTAAACTATGTATTATTTAGTTTTATAGGCAAAACCCTATTTTAGAACGAAAAATTTAGCATTAAAAGAATGTAATATTTACTAGTAATTCCTATAAAAATTTAATAAACAAATTTAACAAAGTAAATTATACAGAAAATTAAATAACAATTCTTTAAAACAAACAAATTTCATAATATAATAACAAAATATAAATTAAAAGGGTAAAGTAAAGTAAGTAGTTTTTTTGAACTATGTATTATTTAATTATGGCCAAAACCCTATACTAACATTTTTCTTCAAACCTTTTTTTTTCTGCAAAATCATTAATAATTATATCATTAAAATTAACAATTACTTTTTTTACAAAATTAATCGTATATTTGCCGCCCATAATATTTGCCGCCCTAGGCTTCAGCCTACTCAGCCTTTGCGTAAATCCACCCCTAAGTACAGTAGGATAATATTTTAATTTAATGTATAAGATGCTAAAAACCTAAAATATTAAACGTTAAAAAACCCAAGGAGGTAAAAAAAAATGGTAATTTATGGCAAAATTTCTGGGTTTGTTAATTAAATTTATAAAATTGTCTTATTTTTGTCTCTTAGGATTGAGGCGTTAATTGTCAAACAATTTAACTCCAATAAAGCTAAGGACCATAAAAGATTTTTTAATTTAACTTTTATATTTATTTATGAATTTTTGGTTTCTTTATTTTTCTAGAAACCTTTGGATGTAACCAACCATTCGGTCGCAAGAGAAGTGGTTACTTTTTTTACGCTACCTCCTGGAGATTACATCGTAGTGCCCCAAACTAATATACCAAATCTGGATGGAAAATTTTTGCTTAGAATATTAACCGATGAACAAAGTAATATTTGGTAAGTTTGTGGCATTTTGTTGTTAAAAACACAAAACCTCTGTCAACATTAGATTTTATGTGTAACGTAAACATGTTAAATTAAATTTTTAAATTAATGTCAGCAAAACTACTAAAAAATAAATTTTGGAAAAAATAAATAAGTGTTAAAGTATTTCTAATATAACTTTTTTTTTAAAGTAGGATTATACCAAAATCTCGAATCATCTGCCATAAATCTACATAGGTATATAAAAATCTGCTGGTTGTAGAGAACAGATTTCGGCAAGACTAAACAAGCATCACTACATAAAAGCACAACTTTTCTTTACTAATTAGTTACATAACTAACGGTCCTATATAAATAATGTATGTGTAATATAGATACTGCGTGTATGATTAGGTAGAATTTTTTTTATTGTCGGTTAAAATTAAAGCACACTACCATCAAATTTCTTTTAAGCAGATTAAAATTCATACAAATCTACCTACAACCACTAGATTGTAGTAAATGTACGTCTGTGGTCTCAATTTAGGAAAAAAAGAATACTAACAATAACCAATTTCGACTTTTTGCTCGGAAAGTTAACGTTAACGAATTGTGTTCATAGAAACTGCATTAGATGAATTTCTTAAGTTTTTGTTTTTACTACAAAAAAATTTTCAATAATTAGAACTTCATAACCAAAATAAAATATTTCAGTGTTTTGTACTCTAAGGTAAACATTTTAAGGAACGAATTATGCACCTAAATTTTAACCCTTAAAAGAGTCATTTTTTGCTGCTTAAATTAAAAAACTACAGATTTTATAGATTTTAGACGCATTCCAAAATTTTCCTTTTTTTGATTTTATAAACACTAAATTAAATTTCTTAAGAGGGCTAGTTTACTACAAAAAAAAAGTTATTTGGCTTAAATTTTTAAAAAGTCATTATTATTTTAGCACATTTTATATTGAATTTAAAGTATTAATATAATATTTATGTTTATTAATTTTTAGGGAGGTTAATGAAGATAACATGTTAATTAAAAACATAGCAGTAGAATTTACAGAAGAGTCATCGTCAACGCTTCTGGTAAGTAAGATGTTTATCTCAAATCAGCAAAAACTAATAATGCCAAAATAAAACTTTTAATTTCTGAATGTAGCATTTTTAATTAATCCTCAGCAAATATCAGTAAGTAAAGAGTAATTGGGTTTAAAAAAGTGAATACAATAATGTTATATTTTTTCCTAAACGTATTCACTTTTAATTTTTGTTTTCATCTTCATTTTTTTTCTTTCATTTTAATTGCCCTTTTTTTAGCTATTTTCAGTATTTATATGTACATAAATTAAAGATATGTTAAAACATGCAAACGTAAAAATTTATTGAATAATGAAAGACCAAAAACATACATGGGGAAAAAATAAACTAAATTAAGCCATTGTTTGAAGTAAAATGTTAAATTTGAGAAAAAAAACATTAAGAATTTAAAAAAATAAACCTATTTCACGCTTGGGTCGCGAAAAGGCTGAAAAACGCAAGCTTGTGAACGGGGTGTTTCTTTGGGAGCTTGCAAGATTTTCCCGCCGATCCGGCAGGTGTTTTTTTTCAACACAAATCAAAGAAGTTCGGGCAAGCATTTGCAACTTACTAACGCCACAGCCCTTTTTCCTCAAGCCGTAAAAACCAGGCAACGCCGCAACCGGCAAGAGATTCAGATGGTTTTCCCCCGAGCGCGATGCAGTGATCCGGGTATCGAGGCGCGATTTTTAAATTCATTTAAGGCAAAATTCAAAGATCGCGTAAATTTTTTTGATATTTCCATTAAAATAATTAAATCAGTATAATAATTAAAAAATAAATATATTTAAAATATTTAAACTCTAAAAAAAATTAATTTTATGCATGGTCAAGGCATAAGAACATGATGCTGTTGTAAAAGGAAACAAGTGTAATTTAACATTTAGTTTTTTGTTTTTAGTTTTAGTTTTGTTTATTTATTTATTAAATGTGTCTAGTTTCCTTTTTTGTTTTTTGACTCAGCCTTTTCCGATTTTTCTGTGGCATTTTTTTTTTTTTTTTTTTTTAACAAAATTTTTTTAAAAGAATGTTTGAAAATATAGAAATCATAATAAATATTTTTTTCTTCACAAAAAAGCATAAATCATTAAAGCCTTCATGTTGTCTAGGTTAAATTTTAGATCCCGGATAGTTTTTGATTTTCCATTTTTAGGAAGTCCCCCAGATCGGGGTCAAAAATTTTTCAAAAATCGCGCACATGGGGAACAGAACGCTTTAACAATTTCTGGGGGAACCTTTAAACCCCACGTTGTGACAATAAAGTATTCGTCGTCAATTAGGTTTCCCTTTTTTTCAAGAAAAGAAACACAGATGTTACAATTTTTATTTTTTTTTTAAATTTTTGGGCACATAACCGGCTATATAAATTTGTCCCGTTTTTAAATTTATTTATTTAGGTATTCATTTCAAGTAAAACAAAAATTTTTCAGTGTAATTATTTTGAGGATTGTCCAATCGTCATTTTTTTCCGGGGAAGCTGTCTCCCTGTTTTTTAATCTCAGCTAAAGAGAAATTACCATCAGCAGCGCTTCAAATATATGTTTGAGTCTAATTTTTTTCTCAGCATTTAAAATATCTAAAAAACATTGTAATTCAACCTCCGAAAGTCTGATTTACCAAATCTTTTTTTTAAATTTTCAGTAGTAAATTTACCGGAAAATATACGACAAATCAAATTTTAAAATGAATAGTCAATTATTTCTGAAGGGGTTTTTTTGTCCTTTTTGGAAAGGGAAAACAGATACAGCTTTCTCCTGCATCAAAAAGTTTTATAATTGGGTTTTTCCCCGGCCCCAACAAGGACGGATGGTAAATTAATTAAATTGAGAAAATACAAGGTTACCAGGGGAAAAAATAATAATAACAGTAACTAAATAGTATCTAATCAGGCACCAAGTACCTATGCAACGCAATAACAAAATCAAAAAAAAGACAAAATTCCAAAAGTATACCTACGTACTTACGGTTTTCCAATCATATTTTTTCTGTTTTTAAAAATAACTAAAAATACCTTCAAAATTAAACCAAACACGAATCATTAAAAAACCTTTAATTTTAATTATTTTTAAAAAACCCCCCACAAAATGTCAAGTTCATTTGCCGCCATTTCTTTAATACTTTATAACACCGGCACTTTTCCCGCAGATATTCTTGTTTTTGCAATGTCTGCGGAAAAACTGTCCCGGTCACTCACAAAAATTTTCCCAGTAAGACCTTTACAGGTTTAGTCTTTATCTTTTAAAATATTTTTTCAAAAAAATTTATTTATTCACAATAAACAACAGAGCAACAGGTCATTCAACGTAAATCATATGACTAAACAACACAAACGTGTGTCGCTAGATTGAAGGCATAGTTGCCAGATTTTTGTTCACGGCTTGTTAGTGAAGTAGGGCGTGCTAACGCACTGCAAGCGGGAAACGGCACCAAGCGTTTGAAAAGGTTGGGGGTTGTCGACGCTTGCCAGACCATGGCAAGGTGTAAATGTACATCAAATATGTTCTATAATTTTAATTTCAAGGCTGGGGAAATTTTTAAGTGTAATCTTATTAAATTTACCATAATTAAATTGAAGTTGGGGGGCAATGTTCAAAAACATTTCTTAACTTTTTTAATACATGATTAAAGACTTAAAAGGCATATTTTTATTTAAAAATTTTAGTTTATTGGCCAAGAGGTCATTTTTTAAAGAAAACATAACTTTTTTCTTCAGCTAACAAAAAAAAAAATATAATGAAAGTATAAAATAACTTGTTTTAAGTCTCTTTATTAAACTTGGTTTTTGTTTTTTTTTCAGAAAGAAGGAAAATCGATTTTGCCGAAACTGTTGCTCAAATATCCACCTGAATAGTCTAGTCAATTACAAAAAATATTAAAATCCAATTGGAAACGTTTCTCTGTGAAAAACCCGTTTAAAAAAATTTAAAAATCTGATTATGTTAAAGGGGTATAATATTAGTGGGGAAAATTAATTTAACGATTTCCGGTTTAAACATATGCCAATTTTGGGGGTAAGTATATACCTAGTTAAACAGGTTTTAAAAAAATTAACATAAATTGCAAATTTTGCTAGTCTATTATTGGGTATTTGAAAGTTTTGAACATTCAAAATACGGTATAACCTCTTTAATCCAGACACATGCTAATCCGGACCTCCAATAATCCGGACGTGCAACTACCTCAATGATTATCCGAACGCGTTTGGGAATTTTCAAAGAAACATGTCATATAGCCCTAGCGAGCAGGGGCCGGCGTTCTTTGTTAACTCATCCAGTCACAATCAGCCTTCTGTAGTAATCGCGTAATATTGTGTAATATTTAGCGTGTAGCAGAGTGGCAAAAAATATCTAAAAGAGGGTACATAAGTTAAAGTTTGCAACAAAAGTCCATATATACAGGGTTATTAATTTTAAAGTAAACAGGGCTTTATTTTTGAACTTTCCTGTACTTTTTTAAAAAAAGAATATAGCCATTTCGTGTATTTTTTTTTTTGTAG
>JAHBCN010014135.1:0-23309 GCA_019359885.1 Listronotus oregonensis
TACAACTCAATCGTTCCACACGGATTTTTATATAATAAATACTATTTAAGTACTATCACCATTAAAGATGAGCCAGTGTCTAACCAAAGGTAACCTACATTTTCTTGTGGGGTCCTCACAACCTATAATCATTTAATCACTAACTGTCTTCTTGGTAGCATAGTGGACAGGGTCTCTATCACGCAAGTGACCCGTGTTCAATCCCCAGCGAGGGAGACATATGCTTGGTGCCACTTCGCATTGCCTAAAAGGTGCTGTGAAATGAAACACATGCATGTTTCAGTGTTTGAACAACGTTGACGGAACTGAAGTTAAATGGATTAAACATCGAAAAACCAGGCACGCGTGGTTTTCTGATACTTAGGCATTAATGCTTCGCCTACTGTCATAAAGATTAAATAACTGTGCTCTGGGTTGCTTAACGTCACAAACCATAAAATACCAGACAAACTCCTAAAAGAACAACTGTTTAAATTAATTTACGTTAAAAAACAATACAATCTCTGAGGTCCTTTTAATCAAGGCAGATATTGTCTTTGCGTGGAAATATTGATCGAAAAATTAAATAATTGGATGTATAATTTGCATACCTACAATAACGGACTAATTCTGTAAATGGATTTAATGGTCTATAAAGCAAACGGAATTATTCAAATTTGTCATTGTCGGCAGATTCAGTGGTGTTACAAGAGTATTCACAATATTTTGTTAATTTAGGTTTAAAACTTTCTTAAAAAATACATTTTACTTATTAACTAAAAAGTGGTTGTTGGTTACACTCCCAAAATTCACACTTTTAAATCTCCAGATAGGTCCTGGTTCTTGGGTACAGAACTGTGTTTGCACAAAAACTATTAAACTCCATGGTAGATCACCTGAAACAAAATAAAGTAAAAACCCCAAAATCATCAAAGTCATCTACGTTTCGGTAGAAAGTCTACCATCGTTTTCAAGAACAAATTAATAACGTTTTTTAACTAAAAATTAAAATTTTAATTCTAATATAAAAAATTCTAAAAGGTTTTTGTTAAAATTTATGACGTAATACCAAAAGGGCAGTAAGGATATTAATGTAAAGATTTCCAGAAACTACCTCACTCAGGATTAAATAAAATAAAACAAGTACTATTTAAAAGTTAACTGATACCGAGATCACGCAAGTATCTTTATTTAATCATATAAATACATCTTTTATTTACGTTTTTCTGAAATAGTTTTCTTTGTTAAAATACTAGAAGCATTTTAGTTTATTTTCTAAAGCAGGAGAAAATTTATCTAGTCTAGATTAATTAATACTTAACAATTCATTTTGGTAATGTGTAGAATCGCCGCTTTACTTTTTTTAGATGTTAAATCAACATGATCAATTTTTTTGTGAGGTGTCAAATATTTTTATTTTTAAAGTTCATTAAAAATTAAATAATTAAGAAAACATGTCATTTCTTCAATTTATTTTTTAGAAAAAAATTAAAATATTCAAAAATGTATAAAAAATTTAAACTTATTTGCTTTTACACGTAGAATATAAAAGGAATCACTAGAAAGTGATAAACATAAATAGGTGCATTTTATTGACGAAAAAACTTGAAAAATACCCAATTTTTTATTTTCAAAATAGAAATTTACACTATTTTTTTTGTTGCGTGTTTCTTAACCGATTCGTAAATTTGCCACTAAATAAAATAAAATAAAATTTAAAAAAAAATCTCTATTTTTCGATATTTTATGGCCAAAAATGTGTGGAGCACCACTAATGCACAATAACCATTCAGTCTTTTTTTTTGTTTTTGATGTTTTAAATTTACGAGTTTTCTTAAGTTAAAGACTCTTTTCGGTCAATGCGTTAAGGAAAACACGTTTAACCTATAAATATAATAATAATTTAATTGTAAATATATTCTATAGTTTTGTGGTGATTCATGTTTTAATTTGATTTCTTTGGGAGTACTCGCCTTAAAATTTTCTTGAAAATGGAACCACTTCGATCCAGGTCCCGGGGTATAGCGAGCTGAGCCTGCTCAGCCTTATTGACCACAACTAACCACAACTAACCACAACAAAAAAGAAAAAAAAAACCTCCCAAAAAACCCAAAAATTAAAAATATTAATCTATGTTTTGGAGGCAAAGGCAAAAATTAATTAATTTAATTTGTTCTTGACAACGGTGGCCAACTTGCCAACGAAATGTCGATTAATATTTCTGATTTTTGGGTTTTTTTGGGGGTTTTTCTTCTTTTTTGTTGCAGGCAATCTGCAAGTTCATAGGGGTCAATAAGGCTAAGCACGCTCAGCTCGCCATACCCCGGGACCTGAACCGAAGTGGTCCCATTTTCTATAAAATTTCAATAATTATTATAATAAAATATGACCTAGACTTTTCGATTTAATTTCCTTTTTCGAAAAATACATACACTTTTTAAAGCATGTGTTTACTTATTCAAAAAAAAACACAAATATAATTTTTGCCCCTTAAAAACTTATTATAAATATTTTTTAGTAAAACTATTTTTTTAAAATAAGTATGATTGTAATCAGTTTAATAATTTTTTAATTCTGACTACAGAGTTATGTTAGAGAATTGCCGAAAGTTAGATAAGCCTTTGGCATAGACTCCTATATGGAATCCTTTGAGAATATCCAACTTCTTGATTGCGGTAAATGTTTTCTGTTAAGATCATTGAAATGCCTTTAAAGTAAAAAAAATGAAACAGAACCAATTATAGGAAAACTGGTAAAAGCGTCCCATTTTTAGTTTTAGAAATATTTAAAAAATTAGTTGACGACAGGCTTTGCCTTAAAGACCATCGTCTCCAGGATAAAAAAACTCTTCGCATACAACACCTAGTTAGTGTCGCATAATAAGTCCGAGAGCTGATAAACAATTCTAAGTAGGTTCTTAAGGCACTTGTGTAATTGTCCTTAAAGGATCCCTAAACATAAAAGCAAAGACAATTGTAGTTACCACTAGTAACTACAATTGTCTTTGATAAAAGTCAAGGTCTGGCTGAAGGGTAGCGGCCCCTAACCAAACCTTGAATTTTTTAAATTTAAGTGTTGGTAGAGGCCGCTACCCTTCGGCCAGATCTTGAGTTTTATGTTTAGGGGTCCTTCAAGGACAATTACACAAATTTTTACAGTGCCTCAAGAACCTACTTAAAGTTGTTCACCAGCTCTCCTACCAGTCCGAGAGCTGCTAAACAGTTTTGAATAGGTTCTTAAGGCACTTTGAAAATTTGAGTAATTGTCTTTCAAAGACCCCTAAACATAAAAGTCAAGGTCTGGCTGAAGGCTAGCGTCCCCCTACCACACTTTAATTTTTATGTTTAGGGGTCTTTCAAAGACAATTACACACATTTCTAAAGTGCCTTAAGAACCTACTTAAAATTTCCTAGTAAATCTACCATTTTAAAATAAAATAATAAATAAATAAAAACAAATCTATATTTACCAAGAAATTAAAAACAAGACTTTTCCAAACTTGAATATTCTGCATTTGACATTAGTATTTACTTCTCTTTTAATAATTTATTTTCAAAAAGTAACAAAATAAGCGGGTTGTTTTATTATAATATGTAGTAAAGAAAAATTAAAAACATTTATTATATTTTACAATTGAAATAACAGAAGTTATATTTTAACCTCTAAGTTTAATTAGTACTTAGCATAGCTTTCTACATTAAATTAATATTAAATAAACATTTATTGTTGAAAAATCAATTAAACTTATTTTTTTTATGTGAAATACTAAATATAAAATCGAAAATATTGCTTCTTTTATAAATTTGTATAGGCAGCATTTAAATAAAAAAAATAATTTTTTTTAAATAAATTAAAGATCTATGTATAATAATAGAGTGGCGGTATGAGTATATAAATACAGTTATTCTGGAACGTTTTGCTTGTTATTCTATTTTTCAATGCAGTATTTTTTAAGTTGAAAATGCATGTATCTGGTTTTTGCTAGTTGTAAAGTTAAAATAAAAAAGCAGTTATAGCCTCCGGTATCATAAAATAGAATATGTTTATATTGAAAAATAGTTTTAGTTTGTATTTAAAAGTGGAAAAACATATGTGAAAGCAGAAATGCATATTTTTCAAAGTAAAAAAATACAAAAACAAGCATTAATCAACTGTTTACCCTAACATACTAATACAATGTTCAAAAATAAAATAATATATATTTTAAAAATATGTTATATATAATTATATTATAATATTTAGGTTTACCATACTTTGCCAGTACCACCTAAACAAGGAGCGATTTAAGCAATGCTAAAAACCATTGTTTTCTTAAAAATAATTTAACTTGACAAACATCGATATTGCGTTTCCCGAAAAATTTTAATTTATTGTGTATTAATGTTCAGAAGTATTATTTTTGACGAATACTTTGTACATATTTGCAATACACTTTAAATATTTTAACGCGAATAAAAAAACGCCAACGTTGGTATCAAGGCCATTTAACTAAACCAAAGGGTCGTGTGGACGGTTTCTTGCAATATACAGGGTGGGGCAATAGTGTGACAAAGTACCATGTCACCTTCTTATTAAAGAGATACAAAAAAAAATGTGTATACAAAAGTTGTAGTACATATGGTGGTGCATATCATAAAAATATTTTTAAATATACAGGGTGTTTCAGAAACACCTGACACACACTTTTATATTTTATTTTAAATAGAATACCCTATATATAAGGGCATTTTTGGATTTTAATCAAAATTGTAGACACATTTGATTTATAATAATTTATTTATAAATTTATATAAATTTATATAACTAAGTTTAAACGTTTTTACAGTATTTTAAATTTTATGTCAAAAATGACGTTAACAGGCCATGTTATAAATAGCAGTTTTATTTATACAAAAGTCTTTTGAAATTTATTAAGGTTGGTTTCCCTATAAGAGAAGATCTATTGCAGCAGAGTATGTTAATATTTTGATAATAAATTCGTACAGGGTGATCAAAATCCATCAATTAAAAGTCCAAAAAACGTAAGAAGTCAATTTTTTAAATAAAACCCTATTTTTTTAAATCTTTATCTTATTTAGCATCAATAAATAGGTAACCTTGTATTGTCTATAGCAAAAATGTATAGTTTTCGAAATATTTGCGATTTAACATTTTTCTATTGTAAATATCCCATACAACTTTTATTTTTTTTTATTATTTGGCCACGACGGCAAAAAAAAACTTAAATACTACACAAATAAAACTATTTATTATCTCTGGATGTTACAACTATTGACAAATAATTAGTAACAAATATTAAACAAAAAAAAACTACCTAATTAGGTGTTCAAAGTGTTCGCCACGTTATTTAAATTTTAACACATTTTTGCACTTATCTGTTAGAAACAGTTTCTAATTTTAATTTTTACATCATATATTGTTGTGAGTAGTATTTTATACAGCTGTTCTTTCACATAACACCCTATGCTAAAGTCCATTTTAGTGAGATTAATAAAACTAAAAGCTGTATAGAACTTTTACAATAGAAAAATGTTGAATCGCAAATAGACAATCTAATACAAGTTTACCCTATTTGGTAATGCTAAATAAGATAAAGTTAAAAAAATACAGGGTTTTCATTTAAAAAATTGACTTTTTACGTTTTTTTGGATTAAATTTAAATTGATCTATTTTGATCACCCTGTACTGATTATTATCAAAATATCTACACACTCTATTGCAATAGGTATCCTGCCAGAAGGAAACCAACCTTAATCAATAATTACAAAAGACTTCCGTATAAATAAAACTGCTAATTATAACATGGCTCGTAAACGTCATTTTTGACATAAAATTTAAAATATTTCAAAAACGGTTAAACTTAGGTATAGGACATAATAAACAAAATGTGTCCATGATTTTGCCTAGAATCCAAAAATGCCATGATGTATAGGGTGTTCCAGTAAAAAAATAATAAAAAAGTGTGTGTCAGGTATTTCTGAAACACCCTGTATATTAAAAAAATAATAATATGCAACACCATATATGTACTATAACCTTTGTATTTAACATTTTTTGTATCTCTTTAATAAGAAGGTGATATGGTACTTTGTCACACTATTGCTTTACCCTGTAATGTCAATTTAGCCGTAGTTTATTTAATAAAATACGGTTTGTTCATAAGGACAAACGGGCACAAAACAAAATAATTAATAATTTGTCGTAGTTTCAAAGATTTTTAATAAAAAGGCCAGATCTTGTTCATTTTGTGTCTTGTTTTACAGCTTGGTATAATCTTATGTAAATATCTTTCATAGTTTTGTGGCGGATTTATGTTTTAATATGTTTTTGTTAGGATTACTCGCCTGAAAACTTTTTAACAAATGGGACCACTTCGGTCCTCCTCCCGGAGTCTGCTCGGCCCTACTGACCCCCTTGAACTGGCAGATTGCCTAAAACAAAAGAATTGTCCACGTTTCGGTGGTAAGTTTACCACCGTTATCAAGACTAACTTAAATAAAATATAAAATAGAAGTTAAAATTAAATTGGTAAAAATTTTGTTATAAAATTTAGAAATTCTAAGAACACAGGCAAGTAATTCCCACAAAAAATACTTTTTTGTATTAGCTATTAAAAATATAATTTATGAATTGGGTGATTAGATTGCATAATTTAAGATAATTTTGCTCATTAGTAAATCGGTATCTTGTAAGTAAAATAATAAATAATGTTTTACGGTAAAAATTTCTTCAATATACCTATTTTTTTTTTAATTTCTTCTAGTAGATTGTTTTTAGATAAGTATCTAGATTTTAAGAAAACCTATTTAAAATATAAATTTATAGGATAGAGATAAACTCCTAGTGCTTAGTCAGGAACAGGCCATAAATGTCATTCTGGTTGTCATAAAGTGTGAATATAACATTAAGATCGTGTTAAATCTGACCTTATTTTCATTAATGACATGGCAATTAAGATCACATCGTGTTTTAATTACCTTATTTTACATTACCGTTAGGTCACATGTAAATTTTTATGTTGCGGAAAAACGTACTTATTGATTAATTTAATATTTACATCAAGGTAATACACTGCTTTTCCAAAAAAAATAAAGCATTTATATTTTTATACACTTGCGATTTTATACTTTTTATTTATTTGGTTTTATATTATAATTTATTTTTCTCCAACTGTCAAAAAATGTTGACATACGGACTAAAAGTGCTCGGTTGCGCTGGGCTCCGCCTCGCAACTGCAAAAATTGCTCGTAAAAAAATGATGCACTTTTAATCCGTATAATATAATAAACTATTGTATTATCCTTTTATGCGGAAAACTGCATAAAAGAATAATATCTATTTTGCAGGTGTTTGTGTAAAGCCTATAAAATGCCGTTTTTGGATAGTATAGTGATCACATCAGTTATAAAAGAAAGTAAGAGTTTATAAAATAAAGGACATTATAAAACATTTTTTTTAAAATTTTCTTTTATTATTAATAATAGAAACGCAAATATTTTTGTCCTGTAAGTAAATATACAGTATGTCCACAGAAAAGGTGTTGAAGAAAAAAAACTTTTTTATTTTTGATTTTATCGAAAAAAGCTTCTCTTGATAAAAACTTTTGCTACCTCTAAGAGTATCATTGTGATAGAAACATTTAACATATTTTATACGCGGTATTTAGAAAATTGAAAAAACTTTAAATGGTACAAAAGTAAAGTGCATTTATTTGAGAAGATATGGAAATAAGTTATTAGGAAAAGTTGTTCAAAAGTAAAATATAGTTCCCAATACCAATTTTTGAGAAAATCGGCCCACTTTTATTAATTTGTGATAAAAATTATTTTAATATTAATTAACTAATTCCAAATTAACAACTTATTGTTGTACTTGTAGGCGTTGATAGCGATAAGCTTTATTGACACAAAGAATTTGATAAAATTGATATTTAAAATTTAAATTGATATTAAAATAAATTTAATCACAAATAAATAAAAGTAGGCCGATTTTTTCGAAAATTGGTATTAGATACCACCTTTTAATTTTGAACAACTTTTCCCAGTAACTTATTTCCATATCTTCTTAAGAGTGCCTTTACGCTACACCTTAGGGGTTAAGCGAAAGAATGCGGAGACGGTGGGCGGAGACTAACAAACTCCGACTACCACAATTTCGTAAAGCCGCATTAAAAATATTATATTTTATTTAGGTTCTTCCAAATTTGGTGTATCGATTCAAAGTTGTTTCCGATTGCAAGCCTACCGGAGATAACGTTTTTCGGTAACTACATTTCACTTAAATG
The DNA here is from genome assembly GCA_019359885.1 of Listronotus oregonensis. Lineage (NCBI taxonomy): Eukaryota > Metazoa > Arthropoda > Insecta > Coleoptera > Curculionidae > Listronotus > Listronotus oregonensis. The sequence continues at coordinate 8,264 of JAHBCN010014135.1, forward strand.
ACAGAAATTATACACAATTTTAAAGGTAAGGTAATAATCTATGCCTCTGCTGTAACAGATTTTTAAAATATGAGTAGAGTTAAGAGAAAATAGTATCTAAACATAACCTATTTTAGGGTGACTTTCACTCAAGGAAGTATTAAAAACTAAATCCAAATTTAAAAAACTATTACAGCAGAAGCCTAGATTTAAGTGTTGGCATTCATATATTTTTAAAAAATTATCGATAACTTATACCGCTTTTGAGAAAAACATTATGGCCCGAACCCCAAATTGAATCCAATTTTGGCGGCGCGAATGGTCTCTTAAATAAATGCACTATACTCTTGTACCATTTTCAGTTTTTTTCAGTTTTCTGAACACCGCGTATAAAATATGTTAAATGTTTCTATCCCAATCTTACTCTAAGAAGTAGAAATTTTTTTATCAAGAGTAGCCTTTTTTGATAAAATTAAAAATAAAAAAGTTTTTCCTCTTCAACACCTTCTCCATGGACATACTGTATAATATATAATAATTTTTAACACCACTCGAGATAATCTTTTTTGCCAGAAAAAAATATAGTCAGTTATATGCGAGCACCAGTTTATTAAAAAAAATGGCACAAAAATTATTACAAATGTGCAAAATAACCGCTAATTTTCAGAATACACCTAATAAAATTTAATAAACTAATAAAAATGAACTCAATTAAATAACGTTTTTATTATGGTGTGTGTATGATTTTGGTTTACAAATCCTATAAAGACTTCTAAGCATTTAAGTCCAGTTGTATTTTTACAAGCTTCTATTTAACTTGCAATGATTGTTTAAGAACCTCCCTAGGAAAAAGGTTTTCGACGTTTCTGCCTACCATTTAATTAAAGCAATTTTAGTTATAACCAAATTAGCTGAAATTTACCCATCTTGGCGTCAGGCGTTTGTTGTCAAACGTTTGACAGTTTTTTTGGGGCACCTTGTATATTTAGTTGTAAATACTTTTCTTTAAAATGAAAGTGGGTACTTTTATTATAATCCAGGGAAGTTAGGAAATAAATCGGAAATTTTTAAGGCCAGCAGATATCGAGATGCGGTTTTCTGCATTGTGTTCAGAAAGCTCCCAGGAAAAAGTCTATATGGTGTGGTTACGCCACTTTTTAAAAAATGCATTCTGGTGCAATTTTCAATTACATAATTACTTAAAATATTATAAGAGGGACTAAATACGGAAAAATCGCTCGAAAATTGTTACTCGAGGGTTTTTGGGGATGCCGAATTTAATTCTCGCATTAGAATTACCCGAAGGCGCTCTGGGTGGCTCTGCGGAGGTACCCGGTGGTGACTGAGGGGGAAATTGCAGCGTCCATGAAAAGCAGCCGAAAGTCGCTACTCGGGGGTTTTAGGGGATGCCGAATTCAATTCTGGCATTAGAATAACCCGAGGGCGCTCGGGGGTGACTTTCCGGGGAAGGTAATAAAGAAAGTGAAAAATCACAAACTATAAAAATAATACTTTATTTAAATAATAAATTGTACTTTTTCATCATCATAAAGTTCAATTTTTAAATTCTTAACATCTTTCATTACCCAGGGAGCCGGTCTCGAGGAAATTTTAAGCAGTATCTTTTGTTTCTGTAAAACCGACTGTGGCACAAGGTTGCTCACTTGCATGCAAGCATTGCGATGGCAATTGCTCAAACCAGAAAAGCACTTCCAACCAGGACGAGGATATTGACGAGGAAGAAGATGAAAAAGGGAAAGTAGAAGAAGAGTTTAAAGAAGATGTTAAATATTAAGTTAAAAATGGAACTTTATGATAGATAATTCATTAGTTATAAAAAGTAAAATTTATTATTTAAATAGGGTAATATACTTATAATTTGCAATTTTTCACTTTTTTCAATATCTTTCCCCGCAATGCCACCCCCGAGTGCGTTCGGGCAATTCTAATGACAGAATTAAATTCGGCATCCCCGAAAACCCCCGATTAACGATTTTCGAGTGATTTTTCCGAGTTTCCAGTTGTTGTTATAATAATGCAAGTAATTATGCAATTGCAAAAGGTATTTATTGCACCAGAATGCATTTTTCGAAAAATTGCATAATCACACCATATAGACCTTTTTCCTGGGCTTTCTTAACACAATGCAGAAAACCGCATCTCGATATCTGTTGGAATTAAAAAATATTTTTTTCGGTCGATTTCGATCTAAATGCCCGGGAATATTAGGAAAACAGACTGCACACTTATTAAAACAACAATTGTGTGATTAAAAACTAAATAAATCATATTTTAAATGTATTTTTATAACTCCACTAAACGTATATCTTTACCTTTTTAGGTGTGTTAATAGCTCGAAGCAATACTAATATTTATTCGGTAACAACGAAAAAAAAAAAACTTGACGGAATTTACACTCAGACACACTTTCAAAGCTTGTTTTACAATATCAAACTCTATAACTACGGTTTTCCCGTAAAGTTTAAAATCCTTTTTATTTTCCATAAATTAAGGTATAAAATTTAAGGATGTATCCATATTTAAGAGTTTCTTTACAGATTCTAATTTGCTGGATAATTTCATTTGCCACTATAATGCAGAAAACGTAAATTCATTAAAATTGCAGAACTTTTCTCGCCATGCTTTAAAACGTGATGCATATTTGAATCCACTTAAGAATAAAATTTGCAGCTGCATTTAGTTAAATATGGATGTTGAACCGATTATATAAATATTTAAAGTTTTTTAAATATTTTTAACTGTATAATGGAGAAATACTAAATGTGGAAATTTTATTTAAAAAAAAAATTAAAATAATTTTGTTTCTGCAAAAACAAAAAGAAATATTACTTAATTTTTCTGTTGGTTTCATATACATAAATAAATAAATAAATTTATTAGCACACGTTACGTATCACGATACATTTATGATTGTCAATGGATACTAAGTACATTGAATATAAAAATACTATCCAGTTTTTTTAATAACAAATAAAAACACACAGCAAAGACAAGAATATGCAAACATATAAATTAAAAATTCAAAAAATTACAAGTCAAAAACTCTTAATGATTAATTAAAAAATTCTTTATCTTATGCTTAAATTTCTTTAAGTCCAAGTCCTTGACATAATCTGGCAGTAAATTAAAAGTTTAATGGCGGTAAAAGTAACAGTTTGCTGTGTTCTGGAGAGTCGATGAAATGGTATCACCAAATGATGTTTGTTTCTGGTACTATAATTGTGAAAATCTGAATTCAAAGCAATTATTCTCTTTAACAACAACATATTTGTAAATAGGAAATGAAGAGACTTGTATTTCGATGCAAATTTTTATTAAAAAATCCTAGCAGAGCTCTTTCGTAAAACCATCATCAGTGCTATCTACAACAAGAAATGAACTTTAAAGAAAGATTGAAAAATTTGTTGAAAATTTTAAGGGAAATTTTCAAAAAATGTATTTTAGTGATTTTTTAAACTTTTTTATATATTTTAAAATTTATTTTGCGTGAAATTAAACATTAAATATAGTATATCAATGTGAAGTGAAGAATTTAGTATACTTGGTATGTTAAAGAAAAAACAAAAGAAAAGAAAAGTTCAAAACTTACTCGTCGTCAAGCAGGAGCCGCAGCAAATTTGAGCCAACAAAACATTTTGAGTTTTTTTTTAGTACTTGCCATTCAGTTTTCTTTAACCAATACATTGTAAATGTAAATGGAGATACTGGAAATTAATATTAATACAATAAATGGTCCTAAATTGAGAATTTAAATTTTCATAAAATATGATGGGCGAAAAAAGGCCCATCATTATTTACCTCCTATAACATGTTTTTTAGAAAAATTTGTAATATCTTATTTATTACGTAAATAAATTATAATATTACCTTTTTGTTTTTTAACCGTATTATAATTATTGTAGCAAAATTTGGGTTACATTTAGACACGCAGTCGTTGACGTAAGATGTTAATTAGCAATTTAAAATAATAAAAGAGATACCTAACTTTTTAACAACATAAAAAACTCACAAAACTTTAGAAATTAAAAAGTTTTATAAAACAATAAAGACTTGCTTTAAGGATTTAAAAATTAAAACTTTACTAATGAAGGCAACACCTAGTAAATTAATTGGATCTTATTTAGTTATATGACTTGGTAACAAAAGTCAAATTTAAAATGTAATTGATCTAAAGTTTCGTAGATCCTGTTCATTGACAAAAATTATGATTTGACACTGTACAAAACACATGCTTACTGCATTTGCCGTATATATCAGGGTAAAAAATGTGTTATTAGAGATATTTTTCAAAACGCCTTACGCCCTTACAGCTGTATGTATTATAAACAATCGGACGAGCTTGGGACTGTAAGTGTAATTATTAGCAACGACATACGTATTTAAAGAGAAGGAACTTTGGAAACGAAATAAGAAATAAGACTGTATGTATTCGTGAGTATACAGGGTGTTGCAATTAAAGGGTATTGCAATAAATTTTACAGACGAACTCCTTGAATGAAAATACAAAAAAAATCCTATAAACATATGTCTCAAACTTCTTAACTTTTAAAACACAGGGTGTAAAGTTTGAGGAAAAAAAATTAATTATTTTATTTTACAATTGTAGATTGAGAAAATAGGTAAAATTTGGGACAGATGTTTATATTTTCCAAGGTTGTCTTGCAACAATATTTGTAATTATCTGTTCCCCTGGAAAATTGTTAAAATATTAAAAACCTTAATTTTTTTTTACTGTATCTTTTTCTGGTATTAAAAATTTATAATTTTGGGAATGGTTTGTGATGGCCTTACCTAATTATAAATTTTTTGGTCTTATTAAATTTGTTGTGGTTAGTTGTGCCGTTTTTTTGTAAAAATTAAATATAGTATGTTCCTAGAAACTTTTTTCTATATTTTTACCAAAGAGTCCGCCTGAAAAATGTTTCGCAATATTAAAAAAATACTCTGGATATTTAGGAAGTTTGCCCCTTAAAATAATAAAGCGCACTAACCAGGTACATCGAAGAAATAGGCCACCTAAAATTTCAATCCCAAAAATAAGGTCTTAAAATTTTAAACTTATATTTTATTTAATGGACAATTACACATTGACCCCGTGGGTCACGTGTTAACGTCCTTGCATCTACGCCATTCTGATAAGGCAATACATTTTTCCTCTCCTGTAAAATAGTTAAAAAGGAGTTACACGTTTTACTATAAGGCCATTGATATTTGAAATTCTATATATGAAATCAACAAAAAAATTATTATTTATTCATCACTTACCACCTTCTGTTTTTTTGCAAAAACAAAATTATTTTAATTTTATTTAAAATTAAATTTTTACATTCATTATTTTTCCATTATACAATTAAAAATAACCAAAAAACCTTAAATATTTATATAATCAGTTCAACATCCATATTTAACTGAATGCAGCTGCGAATTTTATTCTTTAAGTAGATTCAAATATGCATCACGTTTTAAAGCACGGCGAGAAAAGTTCTGCAATTTTAATGAATTTACGTTTTCTGCATTACAGTGGCGAATGAAATTATCCAGCAAATTACAATCTGTAAAGAAACTATTAAATATGGATACATCCTTAAATTTTATACCTTTATTTATGGAAATTAAAAAGTACTTTAAACTTTACGGAAAAAGCATAGTGAAGGGGTTAAATATTGTAAAATAAGTTTTGAAAGTATACTGGAGTGTAATTTCTGGTAAGTTATTCTTCTTGTTAAAAAATAAATATTTGTATTGCCTCGAGATATTAACTCACCTGAAAAAGTTTAAGTTATACGTTTAGTGGATTTATAAATACAATAAAAAATATGATTTATTTAGTTTTTTATTAACGTAATTTTTGTTTTAATATTTGATTAAATTTTTGCTTTAGTAAGTATTTTTATTAGGGAAGCAGACCTGCTTCCCTAATAAAAATACTTACCTTTATTAAAAAGAAGTGTTTTTTTAACTAATAATAAAATTTTTATTTTATTTTCATTCCGGGCATTACACCTGTTGCTGGACCCAATTTTTTCGTTAGAGAGCACACACACACACACGATAGAACTCAGTGAAATAATTTGCATTTTAGCAAGATGAAGCTTCCCTTACTATGCTTTAGCAATTTGAGAGCGGCTTAATGAATAATTTTCAGGAAAGTGGATTGGCAGACGAGGTGCAATTGAATGGGACCCGTACGATCTTCTGACCTAACTTATTTAGATCTTTTTCTCAGGTATTATTTAAAAACCAAAGTGTATAGAACTTAACCTGAAAATATTTAAGAACTTCAAAATAGAATTTTACTAGAATGCACAAGTATGACCAAACAAACTTACCCTACTCTTGACATATCCAAAGCTTTCGATCAGGCCTGGCATGATGGGCTACTTAACAAACTTCCTTCTTACGGTCTTCCACCTAAGCTCTGCTCTTGGCTTTTCAGTTTCCTTTCTAATCGACGTATATCAGTTACTGTACATGGTCATTCTTCCAGCTTCTACCAAATAAATGCTGGGATGCCCCAGGGCTCAGTGCTGGCACCCACGCTGTTTCTTCTACACATTAACGATCTTCTCTCTTCCACAATCAATCCCATTCATAGTTTTGCTGACGATAGTACCCTCCACTCTAGTATTTAATTTATTAAGCCACCATGTAATTCTGATTTGGAAAACAAGCGCAGGTTAATGCAGATATCTCTTTTAAAAGACCTCAAACTTATCTTGGATTGGGGCGACAAAAATCTTGTTCAGTTTATTGCCTCGAAAACAAAGTAATGTCTGCCAAGGCTCATCCCTTACATATGAGCGGCCAAGTTCTGCAGAACAAAGAGTCGTTTAATCTTGTCGGCGTTACTTTTGAGAATAACCTCAACTGGCACAAACACATTATATCCTTAGCCTCGGCAGCTTCAAAGAAGCTTGGATTCCTTTTCCGAGCCAGAAAATATTTCTTTTCTTCCAATCTGTACGCTCTGTATGTATCCCAAATCAGAATCTCGTTAGAATATTGTTCTCATGTCTGGGGAATGGCGTCCCCTACAACACTTAGCATTCTGGACTCCATCCAAAGAAGAGCCGTTCATCTTATTAACGGTCCCACGCTTACAAAAGGCTTCCTTTTCTTGCCCACCGTCGAGCTGTAGGGGATCTGTCGCTCTTCTATAGATATTTTTACGGCTTCTGCTCAGAGAAATTGGCCAGTATGATTCCTTCTCTGGCAGCTCCCAACAGAGCAACACGTAGTGCAACTTTTATGCATCCTTTTACAGTTCAGTCAGAGAGAGGCCCCGAACTTCTCGCTTTCTTCGTTCCTTCATCCCTCGAGTGTCAAGACTATGGAACCTGCTCCCGCAGAAGTGTTTTCTTCTCCTCCCAATTTTCAAATATTTAAGTCCCGTGCGAACAAACTCCCTCTCACCACACTTAAGACACCCACGGTACGTTAGTACTTAGGCATTAGCCTTCGTGGACTGTCCCGAGATAAAAAAAACCCTAAACTTCACGAGGAATTTCAAAAGGGGCTTTATTATTGTCTCGCCAATAACGGTGCACATTTAAAGCATTTGTTAATATACTATTTAAACTTAAAATACTTTTTGTTATTATTAACACATAGTTTTTCTTCTAGTTAGCTCTTACATCCGCTGCTTTCAAGTTTCTTGGTATGATTGGATAGTAAACTGTATGCCGTTTGCAATGATATATCACACTATGGAGGTTATCATTTGACATACCAAAGTGAGGTTCGCTAGACTTAAGGAGGTTATAAATAACACTTTATCAAATATTATATTTAACTTTTCCCTGTACATCCGAACCGACGCACAGTATCGCGTAAGATAGGGAATGTAGGACAAAAATACTTAAAGTCAATATATGTAAAAAAAAGCCGTTTTATCGGAATCTGAAAAGAATTAAACCTACAATAACATGCAATACTAAAAAAACAAAAAATATTTAATTTTTAATACAAATTACAATATTTTAATATGCTGTTATAGACAAACTTGGACACTCAAATTTTTCTATTATACCTAATTCAGGTTTACTATACCTTACTGCAGCTGAATATATCATTTCATAACATACTGACAAATGTGTCATGAAACCTTTACGTTAAATTTCAACAACAAAAAGGTACAATACCTTTTACGCATATAAAGAACCCAGTTTCCCAATTTTAAAAAATAACACTTATTGCTAACTCAATGCATTTGCTTAATGTTTAGGTTTTTTGTACAAAAAGAATGTTAAAACCAAGTCATATTGTTATCTGAAATGAAGGTTAATTGACAACTTTATTAAATCAAAAACAAAACAATAAATCAATCAGTCCTAGCAAACACAAAAATTCTCATATTTTATTAGTCACTAAAATCCCCTTCAGTATTTTTACCATCGCGTTCTAAGAACAAAGGAAAGGCACCAGATAAACTTGAACTTTCTTCACCACCTTCTTTAATAAGGATGTAATCTTTAATATCATTGTATTTTTTGTATTTGATTTTGTGATAAAATGTCTAAGAAAAGAGTTCTGTGTATAAGGTTATTAAAAAAGGTTTTATTATATCGCTCTTTATCTACTCTAAAAATATTGCGACTATAACAAAATCTCATTTTTCGAAATTCCTTATGCTTCAAAGCATCTACGGAGAGCTGCCCAATAGGTAATTCATAAAGTTCGATTATGTCACAGCCGTGTAATAAAATCTTATGTACGGAACTTGGTATATAGTGCCAATCATACTGACTAAGGTATAGAGAAAGATTTTCAGTTAGTAATTCTTAAAATGTGGTTAAATTTATTTTTAAACCAGAAACGAGCACCCTTATGATTTTGTCAAACTTTATAATAAGGTCTTTATTGATTCCTGTAATTTCGGCACTTACATCGGAATTACTAAAAAAACGTCGATGGCTCGGAAAAATAGTCGGGATAAGGTGCGTTAACAACGGATCTTAATATTTTGTATTTTCTAACAGTTAAATTAATGTCATAAAATAATGCTAAGGCCTCTTTGGCTGAAAGGCACTTCTGTTTCGACTTATCATATTATAACATAACTATCGTTTGAAATTCGCATCGCTCTTTCCGCAGCAAAAAGTAATTCTTCGCAACTGTAATTTTTAACTTATTAATCTACTCCACGAATTTTGTTTTTTTGCGATGCATTTTTGAATGATATTCGAGGCCTACCTTTTGAACTAAAGGGCTTAGGGAAAAAAGGTTTTAAAAGTTGTTTAATTTTAATGGTCATGGTACCACTGAGCCAAGCCAAATGTTTTTTATTCAAATTTTGTCCATGATCGCGAACATTTGTGCCACCATCGGATAATTTGACTACTAAAATTGAAACATTTTTCTTTTAAATACTTCTTTGAATTATCTGAAACATCTTAGTCACTGGTAAGGTATGACTTCATTTTGAGAAGTTCCTCTGAATTCTTTTTATTTTAATCCGTTGCACACAACACTTTAAGTAAAGCGTATCTTGGTATTTCATGCAGACAAATCTAAAACGTACAATATCTTACTTAGGTGCAGATAGTCTATGTTGTATCTGAAACTATGATAGTATTAAACTTAGTTCAACAAAAAATATTAGATAATGCCCAATCATTTTTTTTGAAAGCTTAGCTGAAGTTGTAGTATATACATACATTTTACATGTTACAAACAAACACAGAATTCAACAAAACAGAGAATACTATCAATTAACCATTTGTACTGCAATAAACTCTTACGTGGCTGAATTCGGTCCTGAGCATTAATAGCACACCGTTTTATCCGACAGTTAGCCGACTTCAGCTAAAACTATTTCCTGCGAAGTGCCTACAGTCCGGAAAGGGTAGACAGCAGTTAAAAAGTAGCCAAAGGCCGAAATGCGGCCTTTGTTGTCTTTGTGATTGTTGCTGGCTTGTTAGGAAGTTGGAAGTGCACACACGAGGTTGCTTAGAAATGTCTAATGGGGTTTAGCCATATAAAGGGCTTAACACTTGAATTGTTAAAGGTTTGGATATTATACATATTTTGAAATTATTTTGTGAGGTATCCATAATTTGCATGTAATGTTTACTTACCGAGGTATCCTTATTTCTTAACATATTTACATTATTCAGATCAATGTTTTTAAATTAATTATTACAACTTTAAATGTTGACAACAAATACAAAACCAGAAAAAAAGAAACGCATTATTTTTTGCTTTTTTTAATTTTGGTTTTAAAGTCAAATAGTTATTTAAAAAAGTGCACTTTTTATTGTTGGTTTCAAAAAAACCTACCCATAATGAACATAATGTTATATCTCTTTATAGCCTCCTCTTTAGAACAGCTATATCATGTATCATGGGTACCGAGTTTTTAATTGTTAAGTCATTTTTTTAAACGCCACTTTAAAAATTTCTACCTAACTAAAGATTTCTCAAAATAAAAAAAAATATTTTTACATCGGCTGTTATTAAAGATTAAAAAAATTGCAATATTTTGAAGACTTTAAGGTAAATTTTAGTAAAGTACTGATTTCTTTCCAGCAGGAATTGTGCATTGGTGGAGCTTCACCTATTTTTGGCCATAAAAAATAAAAAAATAGAGATATCGTTATGTTTTTTTTAAATTTTGTTTTATTTTATAGCGGACTTACAAATCTTTTTAGAAAAAAAATATGTTAATTTTTACATTAAAAATTAAAAAAAATGGGTACTTCATAAATAAAATGCATGCATTTATGTTAAGCAATTTCTAGTATTTTTTTATATTTTACGTGAAAAGACAAATAATTTAAAAAAAATTAAAAATATCAGTTGTTAGATTTTTTTTTTAAGAATTGACATTTCTAATTTTTTTTTAACTATTTTATTTTTAATGACCTTATCTGTTGTCACAACGAAAGACAGTAGAAACTCACTAATTCGTACCTCGATAATTCGAAAATCTCCATAATTAATAACTGTTGTCTGTTTCCTTCCCTCAACTTCTAATTAACTTTAAATTTTGAAAAATATTGTACCGATAATTTGATGTGTTTTTAATGCATGATTTATATTCGAAACTCTAGAATTCGAATTTTGTTGCTATAGTTCGAAACCTTTTGTCTAAAATTCGAAGTCAACCTCTGCAACACAAACTGTGATACCATAAGCCTCTAAAATTCGTAATAAGCGAACGTAAAACAAACAAGTTAAAACATGAATGAAGGCTTCTACTCAGTTTCTTTCAGACCATAAATAAAGTTGTGCCTCTATATTGCGAATTTTGTTTACATTAACCTCTATAACTCAAAATCTAAATGATTTAAACTTCCTTTAACTCGAAGTAAATTAAATGTCTCTGAATTTTAAATAAGTGAGGTTTTACTGTATAAAGTACAGACTGGCCGATGTTATACATTTAAAGTGAGAAACACGTAATCATCAACATTTTTTGATGTTTTGCCGCAAACAAATATGTCGATATGATAATAATATCTGCACCCCTGCGACATCGGTCGGCAATATCGGGTATTAGTCCGAGAGCTGGTGAATAATTTTGAGTAGGTTCTTGAGTCACTTTAAAAATTTGTGTAATTGTTCTTGAATGCCTCCTAAACATAAACGTCAAGGTCTGGCTAAAGGGTAGCGGCCCCTACCAACCCTTGATATTTTTAATTCAAGGATTGGTAGTGGTCCACTACCCTTTAGCCAGACCTTAACTTTTTTGTTTAGGGGTACTTCAAGGACAATTACACAAATTTTTTAAGTGCCTCAAGAATATACTTAAAATTGTTCACCAGCGCTCCTACTATATCGGCGTGTTGCCACGATTTCACCAGCACACAAAAAAAAATAATGTGGTCTGTGCATTTGACCAGACCCATTCGTCTATATGTATTTTGATGCGCTGAATCGAAATCCGAGATCCGTTTGGCCCATACACCCTTAAAATTTTAAGTAAATTGCGAAAAACTGCTAAAAATGGTTAAAACTTTCAGTTGAGTTTAATAAAAACAATTATTTTTATTGTACTCGATTAAGTGCTTTCTTATGTTTCAATATGCTGAATCTAAATCCGAAATCCCTTTGGCTAAACATACTTCAAATTTTAAGTAAATTTTGAAAAACGCTAAAAATGGCTAAAAATTGCAGTTGTAAAAACGATTTTTTTTTATTGGACTCGATCAAATAGGTTTCTTATGTATTTCAATACGCTAAATCCAAATCCGAATTTTATTTGGCCCGTACACCCTCCAAATTTTAAGTAGATTGCGAAGAACTGCTAAAAATTTTGAAAAATTTACAGTTATGAAAAAATATATTGAACTTAATCAAGTATGTAAATTTGGAAAAAGTACAGCCAGACGAACTTCGCATTTAGGTTAAGCGTATCGAAATACATAAGAAACATACTTAATCTTGTTTAAGAAATTTTTCTTCTGCAATTTTTCGCAATTTTGAATCATTTTTAGCAGTTTTTTGCAATTTGCTAAAATTTAGAGGGCACGGCCAAACGGACTTTGGATTTAGATTTAGCAAATCGGAATACGTAAGAAACATACTTGATCCTGTTTAATAAAATATCCTTTATTTTCATAATTGCAATTTTTAAAAAATAAAAAACATACTTGATCTTGTTTAATTAAATTTTTATCATTTTTATAACTGCAATTTTCAGCGTTTTATTTTTGCAATTAGCTTAAAATTTAAAGGGTGTACAGCCAAACGGACTTTGGATGTAGGTTAAGCGTATCGAAAGACATAAAAAACATACTTGATCGAGTTCAATTAAAAAAAATTATTGAACTCAACTAAAATTTTTAATCATTTTTAGCAGTTTTTCACAATTTACTCAAAATTCTAAGGGTGTATGAGCCAAACGGACCTTGGATTTGGATTCAGCGCAACAAAATACATATATATGGATGGGTCTGATCAAATGCACAGACCACTTTATTTTTTTGGTGTGCCGGTTTTATCGTCTGGTTCCTACAAAGCTTAAGATTTGTTAGCGATTTTCATACTTTATGGTTCCCTTCTAAATTAAGATTATAATTACTGAGTGTTTACCTTTCTTTGTTACTTAGTTGTTATATATTTCTAGTAATCGAGATTCGTCTCATATCAGCCTGTTTATTATGTTATTATTTTTTTCACGTACTTTTACATTTCCATTTGTTGGTTTATTCAAATTACGCTAACAATAATAATTAAGATTTATATTTAAAACGGACATATGCATATAGAGGTAAAAAATATTACATTTATATATTTATATCATTTCAGGCATAAATCTGTTGGTTTCGCAACATTTGACAACTAATTCTATAAATAAATATTATTAAGCACGTCAATACAAAAATGATATATTACTTTTAATGGATTGTGGATATGTTTATTGCATGAATATGAAAAAGCTGTCCATATAAAATTATGTAAATATAAACCAGGCTGTGTTTAATATGTTTTGCATCCCAATTATTGGACTTATTAATTTTAATATTTATTTTGTAAGCCTAAAATAATTAATGGTTTTTCGAACAAATAACGTTAATAATAAAATGCTTATTATATTTTAATTGCTTAATATTATTATTTTTTTAAATATTATTATGTGGCAACGCTGTAATCTTAACCCTCTCCATATAATCAGGCCATATCGAAGTAATGATTTAACTAAACCTTTCTAAGCAATAGTAAAAAGTTTTTTACCCAAAATTTCTCTTAAAATATTAAATTTATGAACTATTCTTTCAATGTTATTACTAAGTTTCAGAATGTGTTCGTCCCATTTTAAATTCTTATTCACAAATAATTCCTAAATACCTTGTGTGAGTTATAGTTTGTCTTAAAGTATACCGTGTTAGCTTTTGCCTTTATTTATGGATTATACCTGCCGACAACAACAAAACGACGGACTCTAATAATATGAAGATTTATAATTTATTGTTTATTTAGGTAGGTATAATCTTAAAATTACATTAAGAAATTAGATATATGCAAAGTTTTAATAAATTTATCACTATACATAATAATATTTTTAATCTTAATATCTAAATCTAATTCTGTTTCACTATCAGAGTCATTATTGAGAATAATTACAATAGGATTTATGTTGTTTTGTATAGAAACGTAAGAGTCCGCAATTTTTATAATGTGCTGTACTGAATTTTTCCAGCTCTCAACTGGTATGTTAGAAATGACATTTGTTTATTAAATTTATAACACTGGGACTTAAAGTAGGTGTAACATTTTCTGCTTTGATTTTACTTGGTTCCACAAATACTCGATGGGATTAAACATACAGTGATACGGAGGAAGACGTAAGACAGTATACCCAGCCTGTTCAGCCAAATTATCACATACATATTGTTTTTTAATTGCATATAAATTTAGAATTTCCAAAAAATTGCGTTTTTTTTTGTAACTAAATTTAAATTAATATCATTTTATAACAAATATTCCTGAATTTCAGTTTTTAAACTTGATGAACCTGGTGCCTTGTGTAGCAGATGGCTGTTGTAACTTGCGTTATCCATGACAATAACACTGTTGTTTGAAATTTTTTCCAAAAGATAATTTTAAAACCAGTTTTCAAAAAGTTCTGCACTTCAATCCTCGTGATAATTCAAGCTAGAATCCTTAACATTCTTTGCAGACAACAGCAAGCAGTTTGGGGCAAATCCGTTTTGTGAACCAGCCTGTATTATGATAATGCGTTTTTTCCCCTTTTTTTAAAAGGGGCTTTCGTCTGACAGTTTTTACTGAAATCAACCCTTCCCCTTTTGGGTACTGCGTCGTGTGTATCGAACCATGTTTCATCCCCCCGGGGGGGGCACCTACCAAGCGCGTCCCCCGGGGGGCGGATTGGGGATCGGCCAGGTCTCTCAAGGAATCTGGCTAGTGGCGATATAAGTTTGGGGGTGAAGATAAAATTCTCAAAATCCTTTGGGAAAGGGCGCTGCCGCGGACCACCACCAGGCTCACTCTGGTGATACCTGGACCTATCCCCCCCCCTTTCTTAAACTAGTCTTGGGAGACAAGCTTTAATCTTTTCTATCGGCCTCCTTGGCCAACTCTT
>JAHBCN010014136.1:0-23178 GCA_019359885.1 Listronotus oregonensis
TAATAGCAGGTCTGGGGTCCGGGGAGGATTCGGGGTGCCTTCATCAGCTTAGGAATACTTATTTTCCTTGTGCTCTTTTTCCAGAAAAGGGGGTTTAAAAAAAGAGAAGAACGGTTTGCCAACCTATGAGGATATACATAATCAGAAAAAAGGAATAAGACTCATTTGTCCTACCCACTGTCGGCTAACAAAATGTGGGGAGCGGCCTGACACATGGCGATAAAGTTGTATAACTTGTTACAGAGAGAAAAAAACTTGAATCTCCAAAATTTAAAAAGAAAAAAAAAACTTTTTTAAAAAAAAAAAAACCCCTTCTACAGCACAGAGAAATTTTTTTGGATATGATTTTAATATGTTTCCAGTGTGATGTCTTTTGTTCTTTTTTTTTTCTGTCCTTAACTGTAATTTTATTGATATTTTTACATTTTTTTAAAAAATTTTTTGGGTTTTATGTTTTAGTCTCATATTTCATATGTTTTCAAAATGGTTTTTTTTTTTAAAAAATTGTAATTCCTTTATTATTTTAATATTTGTATACCTATCTGACAAACTCTTATTTTATTGACGAATGTAAGCAATGATTTTTTTATTTACATAATAAATTTTATTTGATTTGATTTGGTTTTTACGCAGCCAAATAGTTTTTTTTTATTCTGATTTCAACAATGTATAACATGTTAAAATTTTAAAGAGTTTTTTAACCTCATTTTTTTAAAAAAACAAACATTTTCTCAGTTCCTTGTTTCCCGGGAAAAAGGTTTTTTTTTTTGTAAACAATAAAATATTAGAATTTGGGGAAAATAGATAAGTTGAACAGATTTTTACAAAAAGGGGGTTTCGCGCTTTTTTTTTTAATAAATGCTCAAAACATTCCTTTTTCTGAGTTTCCCAATACCCTACCCAGGGGCCCCAAATACGGCCCGGGGGCCAAAATCCGGCCCGCGGACAGTTTTTGCCCGCCCGCGGAGACTACTTGAAAACTTTTTTGAAAAAATAATTTTTTAGCAAATTAAATTTAGTTTACTGAAGTATTCTAATTTTATGTTGAATAATTATTAATATGACATCTACTTTTGATATGGTCATGGGCTAACTCCGCTAACTCATAACATTCTTGTAGGCTTATTTTATTGTTTTTGTGATAAGTTGGATAAAGAAACACAGAATTGTAATGAGAAAAAAGACATTTTAATATGCAGAAAATTATTGAAATGAATCCAACTAACATTTTAAAACATTTTAAATAATCACATAACTTATAACAAACATAATGACATATAAATACTAATGAGATTTATGTAATTGAGATTTTCCACTGACAATAGTTTGTAGTTGTGGACTAATTTTACTTGTACCAATTATTAAAAGAGATTTAAGATGCTATCAGTTAATTTCGATTCGAAACATTTTTTGTGTACTTCATTTTGGAGAAGGTTTTCTCACAAAAATAAGTAAAAAAAACAGAAAACAGACCACGAGAAATTTATGCAAATTATCAAATTGTGTCAGTGGAAGACTCTTATAAAATTCCAACAAAGATGATTTTTTGATATTTGTTCTTAATTATATCACTGCATTGTAGATCAATCATTTCCATTTGAAGTTCCGGGGCTAGGGTTTCAATGTCAGTATCAAAAGGATTCTGAAAAATCTTAATTTGATTCGCAATGGCATCAAAGTCCGAGAAACGAGTATCAAAATTTATCTTCAAAGCACCCCAAAGTTTCGATTGCAAAACATAGGAAACTAGTCTCAGTAGTGTGGCTGAATATTTCACATGTTTTAAATGTGAAAAATTTCTTGTAGTTGTGATTAAAACAGTCTCAATTTCTTCCGGAAATTTTGATATTATGTATAAATCAGGAAGATGCTGGTTTTCTCCTTGCAATCCCAAATTCAGTTCGTTCACATGTTTTGTCAAATCAACATAGAATGCTAACTTCCACAGCCATGGTTTTTTTAATTCAGTAATAGGGCGATGCTTTTCATTCAAAAAAATTTCGATCAGTGCTCGGTTCAAAAAAGCGCTGAAGGACTTTCCACAACTAAGCCAGCGTACGGTAGTATGATAAGGTTCAGTTTCTCCAACCCTTCAATAAATTATCGGAATTGTCGGTGATTCAGCCCAAAAGATCTGATAAAATTAAAAGTTGATATGACTGGTTTCAGAACGTCAGACATATCCAACATTTTCCGCAAAAGACTGTTGATGAATGATACAATGTAAGATAAGGTTTTGAACCACCGTAATTTTCTACAGCCTTTGGGCACAAGAGCGACCACTCCTTTATTTTTCCCACTCATGTTTTTGCCTCCATCAGTTGTAAATAATTTCAAGTTTTTCCATCGAAGGTTCTTTTGATTAAAGGCCATTTCAACTCCTCTAAAAATATCTGTACCAGTAGTTGTGCCATGAATACTATACATATCAAGAAGTTCTTCGTGCACTTCAAAAGCTTTTATCTACTCCTCGAATATAAATCAACACCTGAGAGTATCTGACACCATCCGTAGACTAACCAAGGCCAAAAGAAAAAAACCCCTCAAAATGTCAATTTTTTCGAACAGTTGAGAGGATATATTTTCAGCATGTTTTCTACCCTTCGAGCCACAGTGTTTGCCGACATACTGACAGTTTTTAATAAATTACCTTTTCAGGGACATTTCTTCGGCTATGCAATTATGCATTCTTTGATCATTTCTCCATCGGTGAATGGTTTTCCACGTTTTGAAATTCAAGGCCACACGAAAGCTGGCTCGAGGGTTTTTTCCCGTTTTGAGTTTTGTAAATGAAAATTGCCGCGGTTTAACCGGGGGTGATAGCTTCGAATTTTTCTTCCGCAAATTCCGTATATTTTAGTAATTTTAAAAATTTTTTTTTTATAATACGTTTAATGTTATATTCGAACGGCTATGCTTTCATTAAATCAACCCTAGCGCCTTGTACTGGGCCCCAATTACAAAAAACTGAATGTTCCCTGATCTTTGAATTTTTTTTGGGGTTCACTATCAATTTTTCGCTTCTTTTTTCCTCTACTAATTCCACAAAAGCAACAATTCAAATCAAAATTTGTTAAGATGTCTTAAACTTAAACACAAAAAAAGTTTTAAGGAGGTTCAATTTTTTTTTTAACAAAGTGTCATAGGAACTGACTTGTGGGCCCCCACTAGCCGTCTTATATATTCCAATTACTGCCATCTAGAAGTGAGTGGAAGCCCCCAGAACTTTCCAAAACCCAAGAATTATTCTATACAAGCTGTCGTTTTCCCGTTCCCCTCATGGCTCGTATTACGATAATCTAAAATTACAGATAAAAAACGGAAAATTAATAATATGCAGTATTCTTTTTTGGACTTTAGCCCGATTTGCCCCCTTTTTTAAAGGTGTGTACTTTTTCGGTTTTTTTTTTTCATCAGTGGACTATTTCTTTTTCTTCCCCGCAACAATAAAATTGGTTTTGGCCCGGGAATTTACTGGGAATCAGTATGGCCCTAAGGCGAAAGTTTGGAGCCCCTCCCTAGCGATTATCTTTATTAAAGAAAATAGCTGGACTTTTTACTGCCCCCCCTCCATGCCTCCCAACAATACCCAACAACCCCGGATGTCCGTCGTCGTATTGCAAGTGGAAAGGGGAAATTGTTGTCATTCTTTTCAATCTGGGGCTATACCATATGGCATGAAACCCCTTTTCGTGTTTGTGTGTGATTTTAAGTTTAATGTCTTTAAATCCTAATAGAATATATGCCAATTAAGAGCTTTAAAATATGGCATATTTAAACACAAAAATAACTTTTTTTTTAGCAAGATCCTGGTGTTTTTCTAAAAAAGAGACAAAAAATTTTTTAAATAAGGTAATAAAATGTCCAAAATATGCGCCAAAGGGGTTTCAAAATTAAGGTGGGTTTGCTGGTTTAAAATAGTATTTATGCTTATTTAGTTACAGACAATGCACTGTTTCAATGGTAGCTGATTAGCTAATAATAACCCGTAGTAATAACTTTCTTTTCACCCCTTTACCTCCTGGACTATTAAATCCGTTACATTTGTGCATTTTAACTAGTGGACTCTTGTGGTGAACAAGCTCTAAAATCTCCTAAATTTACTCTTTATTTATTTATTTAAACAATTTACAACAATGTACAGGATGCAACATTCTACAATTTCTTACAAAATATTAATAAAACTTAACACGATTCTTTGAATGATTGTACCTACATACATTTGATCAATACAACTTATTATGAATTTTTATGGCGCTGAATGTGTCTTCTGAAATTACCTATATCACACTTTTATAATCACAATGATCACATTTGTGCACCTCACACAATTCGGATTTAAGTGACGTATAGAGTGCCTTTTAAAAGTCCTTTTATCGATCGTTCTGTATGGACAATCATCACATTTTAAACCCCCCCGGGTTTTCGGGACCCTGCCGTTCAAGATGTCTTTCCAGATTATTCTGATTGAAAGTTTTATAAGAACATTCGTTGCATTTAAGCAATTCAGAATTCTGATGGCGCAAACAGTGCACTTTTAGCAAACTTTTATAAATTGTTTTGTAATCGCACTCTGTACATGAGTTACCCTTTTTTCCGGGATCTTTTTGGGGTTTTAGGTGTTTCAAATTCTTGTGTAATAGTTTTGTTCGCATTCGGGGGGTTTTTTCCCAACCCCCGAAGTTTTAGGGTTCTGGTGACGTACAAGGTGCCTTTTTATATTCCCTCATCATTGTTTTTACCACAACGTTACATGGGGATATTTCCCCGATTCGGGCCAAAAATGCCGTCTAAGATGCCTTTCTAAATTATTCTTATCCACGGTTTTATAATTACACATATCACATTTGTGCATTTTCACTAATTCGGAATTGTTTTGATGACGAAGATAGTGCACTTTCAGCAAACTTTTATAAATCGTTTCATAAGAACTTTTTATTGCTTTTTTTGTTTTTGATTTTTCCCGGGGTTTTTTGGGGCTAAGATGTCTTCTTAAGTTGCTCTTGTCCACAGTCTTGTAATCGCACACGTTACATTTGTGCACATCTACAGATTCAGGTTTCTTATGACGAAAAATATGTGTTTTTAAGTTGAGTTTATACTTTGTTTGGAAGTTACATAGATGGCATGAGAGAATATGGTTTTTGGTGTTTTCTTTTTTATTTTTTTTACTCTTGAACTTTTCTTTTGTTTTGCCTTAGAATCAATTTTGTTTCTTCTGTTTTTATTGATATTTCTATTCGATTTCTTACAAGGTTTACTGAAGGCGTGTTCTTCCTCCACCTTTGATGGGTCCATTGACAAACTACAAAAAAAAAATCCAAATTAGACTTACAAATTGGGATCATAATTTTTCATCTAACTAACTAAGTCTAACGCTTGCAGTTTGTATATTACAAGAAGGGTTTCAAAATTTTAAAAATTTTTTGGTTCCAAATAAAATATGAGATTTTTGGTAAATTTTGGTTTTTTAATTTAAAAAATAAAATTTAAAGGTAAAATTTTGTGCCCAAAATTAAAAGGGTAAAAAAAACTGATTAATTTTTAAAATTAAAAAAAAACAATAAAAAATAGCTTTCCGTAAACACTGTTTTAAAAGAACACAAAAACGATGTTTGGTGAATCCCCGAAATGGAAAACGCTCCCCACGATCCCCCCTTGGGGTCGGGCGGAAGGACGCGGGGGGGGGGGCGGAGACTAACAAACTTCACACCAAATTTTCGTATAGCCGCTTAAAAAAATATTAATTTTTTTAGGTTTTCCCCAAATTCGGTTATCGTGCGATGTTTTTTTTCAATTGAAAAACCTTCAAAATAATTTTTTTGGTAACTATTTTTCCTTAAATGACATAAATTATAACCATTTAAAGGTAAGGAAAAAAAATTATGCCTCTGCTGTAAGGGGTTTTTGAAATATGAGTGGTTAAGAAAAATCTGAACAAAACCCGGGTTTTAGGGTGACTTTCACTCAAGGAAATATTAAAAAAAACCAAAATTTTTAAAAAAAATTACAGCAAACCTAGATTTGGTTTGGCTTTCATATAGTTTTTAAAAAATTTCGATAACTTATACCGTTTTTGAAAAAAACATTTGCCATTTTTGGCCCAAATTTTTTGCGGCAAAAAAAATTTTTTTGTTTAGTTACCTACAAGATGGTACTAAGTATATTTTGGGGAAGCTTGGTACAATAAAAAAAGCTTTAAATATACATATTTATACCGAAAAATCCATTTTTTAAAAATAGACATTGGGGAAACCCCCTGGGAAACCCAAAAAACTTACTAAATCCAAGGAAGTTTAAAGGGTATGGAAGCCCAATACTGTAGAAAAAAAATTTTCCCCGGCGTGGGGGAGGGGGAATGGGGGGTTTGGGCCCCCCGGGGGTTTCGCAATGAATGAGGCGGAGCCGGATTCCAAATTCTTTGTTACTTTTTTAAAAGGGGGAAAATTTAAAAAAGTCAAATTCAAGCATTCACTTTTTTTTTTTTCAAAAATTTTTGGGTTATTAAACGATACCCCCATAGAAAAATTTTAAAATTTTTTGTAATTTTGGGGTTTTATATCATCTGATTTAATATGGAAAGAATAGTGGGCCCTTTACAGTCTTCTATTTAAATGGTCGATATTTTTGGGAGTTTTTTTTTTTTTCCAAAAAATTTTAGTAAATAAAAAAAAAACACGATTTTTTAAAAAAAAATTTCAAACATTGTATGATAGTTTATGTACTTATCACTAATTTTTTGATAAAAAAAGGGGGAAGATAGGGGAAAAAGAGTTAATCTAATCCTAAGATTGGGTTGTACATTAAAAAGTAAAAAATTTTTTAACTGTTTTTTTGCTAAAACCCTTTTTTTTTAAAACTAACTTTTTAAAAAGAATAACAGGGGTTTAAAAAATGTTTAGTAACCTTTGGTACCTAGGTATCCGTTGTAACAGTAACCTTAAATATTATGTGTCTACAGTATGTCGAGTTTAAAATTGATAATGTAAGTTTAAAAAACCCAAAAAAACTAATTTTTTTTAAAAAATAAAAAAACAAAAAGGAATTTTTAAATAAAATTGTACTTTCTTTTTTTCAATTAGAGGGACCTGTATATATTAAAATTTGCCTGGTTGCCCAGTAATTAATAATTTTGATCTTTTAAAAATGTACAAATTATTAAATGAAATAAAAAGGGACCTAAATGTAAACCTTATTTCTTTTTTAAAATCACAGAAATACACAAAAAATTTTGGAAATCATCTAAAAGATAGTTAAGATTGCCTTACTTTTCCCACTGCTATTTCCATGAAATTGTCATTTCTATAATTCATAATTATATAAATTTTTATTTTTTTCGGTTACCTAACGTTACCCTCTTATAAGAAGCACCTAATTTAAATAAAAGAAATTATTACCTAAAAAAAAAAAAAGCCGGGTATGTTACCCTTAGATTTGCAAGATAAAAAAAATACAACCCCCCATCATTTTTTACGATATTATAAGTAAAAACAATAAAAAAAAAAATTATAGGGGACAATTTAATAAAACTAATCACTAAAATAAAAGGTTTTTATCAATCCAAAAAAAATTCTGCAACCACAAAATATAATCCCCACAAAGCAAAAAAAATCGAAACTAATACGGTTTTAAAAGTTTTTTTAACTAAACCGATTTTTAGTGTGTTTTAATAGGCAACCATTAAATTTTTCGTGGAATTTCGTTATTGCGCAAAAAAGGCGGGGCCAACTCTGACAATTATTTTCATACTGGGCTGGGCATTTTTTGATCAAAAGGGCCATAGCATTGGGCTTCCATACCCTTTTTAAATTCCTTGAATAAATCTATTTAAAAACCCCCCCTTAAAGATTACCAAGTTTTTGTAAGAAAAAAATCAAAAATACCGTTCTTAAACACACTGACCTTAGAAAAGAGTTTAAAAAAATTTTTTAATAAAAGGTGTTTGGGGTACTTACTAAAAAAAAACATTATTAAAAAATGTTTTTTAACAAGTTTATCCAAAAAAATTTTCAGTTTTAAAGTTTGAATTAAGTTCTTTTTTAAAAATTTTTTATTTTTAAAATCCAAAAATTTTTTTTTTTAAAGGGGTTTTTTTAAAAACCCGAATCAACCCAAAAGGCCAAAATGCCATTTTCCCTATCCAGGCGATCCCAATAAATTTAAAAAAAATCATCCTTGGTACGTTTCTGTCCTTTCCTTTTAAGAATCCTTATAACAATTAATTGTTTGATAAAATATTTTGAAATTTTTAAAGAAAAAAAAAAGTTTTTTAAAATTGAAGGTGGAAAAATTCCCCGAAACCCCCTTTTAATATTTCTTTAGTAATAAGAAATATTTGGGGTTTTTTTTAATTAATTGTTAAAATATTCAAATCTACAAATACAGATTTTAAAAAAAGAAACCCCAATGCTGGTATGTTACAATATTGACTAACATTTCAAAAAAAAATGTTATTACCCTAAAAAAAAAAAAAAAAAACTGAAAAAAAAAAAAAAAAAAAAAAAAAAACAGTTAAAAAAAGATGGCTAATTTTCAAACAAAATTAAAAAAATTTATCAAAAGATAGCACAAAAATGATTTTAAAATTTCAAAAATTAATTTCCTTTATATGTTCAGGTAGCTTATTAAAAACGTGCTCAAAAACAAAAAAGGACTTTTCCAAAGCTGGGTCTAAAATTAGCTATTGAAATATTACCGCTATTTCTTGTACCATAAGCATAAACAGTTGATACGGGAAATTTATTCAGCGAACAAACATCGCTGCCTCCATAAACAAAAGGACGGGTTGACCCTCTACCACGAAGACCCCCCGGAGTCCAAGAGGCCCAAGTTCCCCGATTATTTTTTGGAGAATAAAATATTTTCACAAAAAAAGCTTAAAGGTGTTAGCCCCAAAGCAGGCCCTTTGATCAAAAAATGTCCAGCCCAGTATGAAAATAACTGTCGGTTGGCCCCGCCGATTCTGCGCAATAAAAAATTCCAGAAATAATTTAAGTTGCCTACTTACACACTGAAAATCAGTGAAGTTGAACACATTATAATTACAGTACCGTTTTTTGGATTGATCAAAACCTTCTTATTTTAGTGATTAGTGTTTAAAATTGTGACTATAATTTTGTGTTTATTGTTTGTTACTTATAATTTGTAACAAAATGACTAGAGGTTGTATGGTTTTGTCTTGAAAATCCAAGGGTAACATACCCGTCTTTTTAACTTTAGTAAGTATTTTTTATATTTAAATTAGGTGCTTCTTAAAAGGGCTAACGTTAGGTAATCGAATAAATAATAATATATCAATTATGAATAATAGAAAATGAAAATTTCATAGGAAATATTAATGAGAAAAGTAAGGCAATCTTAACATCTTTTAGATGATTTCACAATGTTTGTGTTTTCTGGATTTTAAAAAAATAAGGTTTACATTTAGGTACTTTTATTTCATTTAATAATTTAGTACTCTTTTTAAAGGATCAAAATTATTGATTACTGGCAAGACCAGGCAAATTTTAATATATACAGGTCCCTCTAATTGAATAAAAGGGAAAGTACAATTTTGAAAGGTTTTTGGGACCCCAAATTTATAACCAAAAAAAAATTCGGCAATGTTTCGTTTTCGAAATATTCATCATCAAAATTGAAAATAAACAACCTTATTTACACTATTCCTCCTTCTTTTTTCACAAAAATTTTGATTTTTACATAAATTGGCAAACAATATTTCACAAACACCTTTTAAAAACTTTTATGTTTATTTTACACCCTTTTTACACTTTTATTTTTTAAGCAAATATGGTTTCTGCCTTTGAACTTAAAAGTTCGAATTTAATGGAAAAAAAATGTAAAATAAATAAAAAACAAGGGGTTTTTAAAAAGGGGTTTATAAAATATTGTGTGCCACTTTAGTGTAAAAATCAAAATTGTTACAAAGGGGGAGAATTGGAAAATGAGGTTAGTTTAATTTTCAACTTTGATGATGAAGATCTCGGAAACGAAACGTTGCCGAAAAGATATTTTTTCAGATTTGTAATCAGCGCCCCAAAAAACCCCTAAAACCAAATTTGATCAAAATCGGAGAGGAAGCAACTCCATTTGTTTAAAAATAAATTAGATTTTCTTAATTTCATTATCAACTTTTTAAGTCGACATACTGTAAAACATATATTTAAGGGTACTGTTACAATGGATACTAGGTACCAAAGGTTCAAACATTTTAACCACTGTTAATTTTGTCTCATGAATGTTTGTTTTATGAAAAGTATATGCCTAAAAGCAGTTATAAAAATTTTCACTTTTGTACAACCAGAATTTAGGTTAGATTAAACCCATTTACACTATCTTCCCTTCTTTTATCACAAAATTGGTGAAAGTACATAATACTTCATAAATGTTTGAAATTTATTTAAAAAAAACTGTTTTTATTTATTTCAAAATGGGCCATCTATTCTTTCCATATTATATCAGATAAAATAAAATCTAATATTACAAAATAATTTTAAAAATTCTATGGGAGTATCCTTTTAATAAAACAATTTTGTGCAAAAATAAAAAAAACAGTGAATGTTGGAATTTGACATTTGATGATGTTAATTTTATAGATAGTAACAAAGAATTATGGAAAAAACCGGCCCTTTCACAAATTCCCGGGGCCATCCCCCTTTTTCCGTGCCCTGCACGCCTGGGCAATTTTTTCTCAGTATTGGGCTTCCATACACCTTAAACTTCTTTTGGGGTCACCTCAATAGCCTGACCCCAGTAAAAAATATTTTTCTATATCTCAAAAAAGCATTTAAGGTGATGCCTTATTACTTGTAGTTGTTCTTAACATTTATGGAGTGTCTATCCCCGTGAAATTGGGTTTTTTTTCTCCTGAGAGCTGTCTAGATTTTTATATTTAATTCAATAACATGTTTCTGATAGAGTATGTAATAATGTGTATTAATAATAATAATTGAATGGGCTTTTAAATCCCAAATAATTAAAAAAAAAACATAAATACCTGCTTTCACATTCGCTTTTAACATAAACTGCTTCATGTTTAATAGGAAAAACATCTAATCCTTCAGTTGGGAATTCAGTATTATCAGGCAGCTCCATTTTTATCTCAGGAATGCTCCAATCATATGAACTAAAAAAATGTGTATACATAAGCTGGGATTTTGTAAAAATTTAAGGGAAGAGAATGTCAACATAGGGATCACATGTCCTTGTTGCCCTTAAAGGTAACTCATAAGTTTGTCATTGTTTCGAAAGAGATAGAGAAAAGGAATGTCAAAAAATTTGCTTAAAGAATCGGGCCTCTAAATTACTTATATTATTAGAAAACATCAATAAACTTATACAATTTTAAAAAATCCTATGACTATCATGCAATTTTATACAAAAGAAAATGAATAACTAAAATAAAAAGTTCTTGCATGTCCTTTATGGTAGGTATCAAATCTTTTCACACTCGGAAAAGGTAAAAGTTTTTAGAAATAACTCTTTATTTTTGCTCAAAAAAAGCCAAAGCCCATTATTCAAATGGGGCCAACATTCTTCATAAATTATACGATCTGCCTTTAAACCATTTTTGAAATATCTTTGCTTTATTGCAGCTAAGTGGTGTTATGGTATGAATCTTATACAAAATGATAAAAAATACCTATGTTTTTTAATGTTGCAAAATTATATTTACTATGCAGTCATGGAAAAAGTATGTAGTGTGGGTAAAAGTTTAAAACTTTACCTGGGACTGTCTCCTTCCATTTTAATACTTGTTTTTTGAGAAAAGTCTTCCGATTCAAATTCCTCCATTTTTACAATTGCAAGGAAGCTACAGTCTTGTTTATAAGTCATTGAATTCTCCATGGTTAAATTAATTACACTCCACTGAGACGTTGCTACGGAAAACTCAGGGGAGGAAAAAAAAGGTTGATTAATTTGGTTTTTGGAGGCAATTCAGGATTATAAAGTATTGTTGATCAAATTACATTCCTTAACAATTTAGCGACATTCTTAATAAAGAATAATATAAAATTAATTTACTTAGAATTCTGCAGGATTCCTAGGCTTTAGAGCAACTCTACTTTAATATTAATAAACAGGAACCTGAGGGGTGATAGGATACGAATCATGCAGAATAAAAATTAGTTCATAGGCATTGGCATATTTTAACTCCATCACAACGAAATAACAAACTACAAAGTTGAAAATAAAATAATTTTTGGTTGTTTATAATTGGTTGTCAACTGGTTTACATCGGACCTTATCGGACATAAAAATATACGGCAATGTCTACAGTCTAGCAACTATGCTTCCCGAATATCGATATACTTCGAGCGTATACGTGCTAGAGGCAGCCTTGCTGCTATTCTCCTTTCTCTTTGGCACATTGTTCGCACGACCGGGTGGCAAGGCTACCTCTAGAAGGTATATGCTCGAATGTTAAAAGTTGCAAAGCCTTTTTGTATTTTTGGGAAACCTAGATGTGTCTCACAATAGCTTAAAATTTTGTAAACTTAGAAGCTTTGATAAGGCATAGAGCGGGACAAGATCGAAGTCTCTACCCAATTTGGGAAAGCCACATATCGCAACAAGGTCTAGGGTGTAAGCAATGCAGAAGGGTCACTTTGTCTCTTGCTAAGTTTTGATAAAGGGTATACTGTAACTGGCAATTATCGAATAGCAACGAATAAGATATAATCCCGAAAAAAGCCAAACTAACCGAAATTCGTGTTTTGTGAGTGAAACCTTTAAGCATATACCTGGTAGAGGCAGCCGTGCGATCAACGTGCGTAAGAGAGAAAGAAGAATAAAAGTACAACCTTTTTTCCGGAGTATATATACTTCTTCCCACCGACAAATCAGCACGCGGAGCGAGAAGGAAAGGTTGTACTCTTATTCTTCTTTCTCTCTCACATAGCAGATATCTGCTTGAAAATTGAAACAAAGGTGGTAAAAAAGGAATCGATATGAAATGTTTGTAGTTTTCAAACATTTAACCAAAGCCATTTAAAATTGCATCTTTTCCGTCACAAAAATTCCCACGAACTTAAGATGTACAAATCTTATTATTAAACATTTAACAAAAGTCATTTAAAATCGCACAAGTCTTCATCACAGAAATCCCGAAGAACTTGATAAGTACAAATGTAGTGAATATGATTATAAAACTAGTTTTATGATTAATTTGAAAAAGACATATTCTCTGTCACAAAAATCCCGAAGAGGTAAATATGCATAAATGTAATTATTGTGATTATAAATCATTCTCTACGTGGTCTCATTTAAAATTACACTTTTTTCGCCACAAAAATCCTAAATAAGTTGATATGCACAAATGTAACCAATGTAATTATCAGACAATCTCTACGAGTAACTTAAAAATACACAGTCTTCGTCACAAAATCCCAAGGATGTTTATAAACATAAATGTAGTGAATGCAAATTTAAAACAATCTATAAAAGTAGTTTAAACCGTCATCAATTACAGCATAAAACTCATAATTAATTAAGTGATTATATAGAAATTTTTAAGAGTAATGTAAAAATACACTTACTTTTACCTAATAACTCTGGTAAAGTCCCCTTGCATAAATGTCTTGAATGTAGTTTTGTAACAAAACACAACTTAGCTTTAACCAGACACATGATGTGCCATAAAGATCTCAAAGAAGTTCATAAGCACAAATGTTACCAATGTGATTATCAATCGATTTTTATGGCTATTTAAAAAAGACTTTTTTTTTCGTAAAAAAAACCCAAAAAAAGGGTCAATATACACAAATGTGATTCTTTAAGTTATCAAACATTTAACAAAAGTCATTTAAAATTGCACTTTTCCTTCACAAAAATCCCCAAGAACTTGAGATATACAAATGTAACCAATATAATTATCAAACATTCAACAAAAGTCATTTAAAATCGCACGTTCTTTGTCACAAAAATCCCAAAGCAGTTGATATGCACTAATAGTAACCAATGTAATTATCAAACAATCTCTGCAAGTAATTTAAAAATACACAGTTTTTGTCACAAAAATCCCGAAGATGTTTATAAGTATAATTGTAGTGAATGCAAATTTAAAACAATTTATAAAAGAAGTTTGAGCCGTCATCAATTACAGCATAAAACTCCTAATTAATTTAGTGATTAAATAATGATTTTTGATAGTAAATTATAAATATACCTTTTTCATTCCCAAAACCCCGCTAAAGTCAACATGCATAAATGTCTTGAATGTAGTTTCGTAACAAAATACAAGACAACTTTACCAGGCATATGATGTGCCACAAAAATCCAAAGGAAGTTCACATGCATATATGTAACAAATGTGATTACCAATCGGTTTTTATGGCTAGTTTAAAAAGACGTCTTTTCCATCACGAAAAACCTAAAGGAGTCGATATGCACAAATGTGATATTTGTAGTTATGAAACATTTACCAAAAACCATTTAAAATTGCACCTTTTCTGTCACAAAAATCCAATCAACCAAAAAATGTTTATAAGCACAAATGTTACCAATGTTATCATCCAATTTTCTTTTTAAAGCTAGTTTAAAAAGGCATCTTTTCCGTCACGAGAAACCGATTTTTGTAGTTATTAGACATGGAAATCATTGCTGTGTGCATCAGTTTCCAAGAAATCATTAATATCCAATAGGATACTCCTAAATTGGGAAAAAGAAAAATGACCAACTATTATTCTGTATAAGTTTTTTATTTTATACATAAAAATTATTAGTCACTAGATGTAGTTCTGTAATAAAAATGTGGTGCTAACTCTAATAACCATTCGTTTTGTATTACTGTTATATCTCGCATATAAAGCTTGCTGCTGTGGATAACTTCACAAAATACAACCCTAAAATACAAAACAAAATGTTTTATTAGATAAACTAATATTGGTAAAGTTCTACACACTGAATGTATTTTTATTCCTTTACTACCTGCATAAAAATTATAGATATTAGAGATAAGCAGGATCATCTCTGTATTACAAAAATTCCCTGCAAATTTCAGTAAATTAAGATGACGTTATTTCCCAAAAATTTTAAAACCCTGTATTGTTGCGGTCAAATTCCCCCATATTGGGGGGTTATGATTTCTCGAGCTTATCAATTTCGGGGGGCTTCGGGTTGTCGAGAAATTTACAAATTGCGGTACTATACTTTGTAAACCGTCTGAACTCAGCTAGAGTCGAAACACTAATAAACGGGGTGTATTACATTGTTGAGTCGCTGAAAATTCCCCTTTTTCTGTGAAAAAAAACCCCAGAATTTTTCCAGATCAAAATTAAATAGAAAAATAATTTACGAAATGACTTTATTGTCAGAAAAGTTCAAAAAATACATAAAAATAAAATCTCATGGTAACAATGGACATAGATAGAAAAAAGAATTAGCAAAAATAAAAGTTTCTAAAAAAAAAAAAACCATTCAAAAAATTTTTAAAATCAATTTTTTTTTTAAAAGGTTTTCCTTTTTTTATAAGACTTAAATGCTTTTCTTTTTAAAAAATAATTTTGGCAGCAGTTTTCACTAGAAAGACGAATTAAACACACTGCATTTAATGCCTCACTGGATAATTAATTTTTGTTTTTTTTTTTTAACGTCGGTAACGACTGAAAATACTGCTCAGTCTCGGCATTACTGTGGGGCAACAAATACACGAACTTGACATTTTTTTTTCCCTTATTTTGTGGGGAACAACCACTAAATAAAAAAAGGGCAAAAAACACGCAGAAAATGCTAAGTAGCAGTTGATCTGTAAAATTTTGAAACCCGATACCACGTTTAACCCCCTATTAGATTAATAAACCCAAAAAGAAGCAATTTTTAAAAAAAAAAAAGGTCAAACCATAACCCAGGGTATAAGGATTTAATAGGATTTGTCATTAGTAGTCCATTTAATATTAAAATTGATAAATTGACTGAAATTCTATAAATTGAACTGAAAACAATCCAAATTTTTAAAATTCCCTAGATTTTGATTTCCCCCTTTTTTCCCCATTGTAGGAAAAAATCCTAGAATTGGGGGAAAAATTTTTAATTTGGGATTACTGGTGTATTACCTACTGTATTGTATTATGTATAAAACGACGCCGCCAGAGCGCTTGCCGCGCGCGATCGGCGAGATAAAAAAGGGTACCACTGCGCTTTGGCCCGTGTCGCCCCGCCGCCGCGCGTTTAAAACAAACGGCAAACCCCAATTAGTTTTTTTTTTATAATTTCATAGACTCAAATATGATTTCTCGAGTTCTCGACTTGTTTCCCCGGGAAAAAAAAGCCCAACGTTTCCCCCGGGGAAATTTTCAACCGAAATTCCCGGGAAAAAAGAACCCTACACCATATCCTCTGCTACACCAGCGCCTCTTTGTTTAATGCTATTCTAAGGCCACTTTTTGAGCCAAATAGCCATAAGAGATGGTCCTCCTTATCTCTACCCTTCATAATAAAAGTTAATAGAGAGGCGATTTCGACCCGTTCGGTAACCCAATCTTGGTAAGTGACAATTGGTATGTCTTACGTCACAACTGTAATGTCTGTCCATGATAGAACCCGAATTTGTTCGGTACATTTTTGGTAGCCGTTGATCAATATTTTTAAAAAATAGTATAGTATATTATAAGGATTAAAATTGCGAGTAAAAATAAGCACTTTTAGTCCATATGATATATACTATTTTTTCTCCAACCAAGTCAAAATTAATATATTTAGTTATTCAAAAGAGCTCAGATGCAATTTCCTTTAATCCTAGGATTAAAAGTGTTGCTAAGCAACGAGCACAATGTGTACGGTATGAGAATTGATAGCTTTTGCACCTGAAAATAGTACAAAAATGTCAACATTTTTTTACGGTTGGAGAATAAGTTAATTTTTTACCATTTACTAAAAAGGTAACACCTTTCAGTTTGTCTATGGCAACTTTTAAAACAATATCTTTGTATTTCATAATTCCTAAATTAGGTTATTTTTTTAATATGAAAATAAATAAAATGTAAAGTAAAAGACCAACAACTTTAGAAAGGGGTGAAAACCTACCAAAGCCATTTTTCGACCTATAACCCATGCTATATCATTTGACAAACCATGGAAGGTACTAAAGTTGGTTTGACGTCACTATTTTCTCATCCGAAATGAAATGAAACCAACCAAATAAGGTACTAAAAGGGGTCGAAATTATAATAATATACCTAATCGACAAATGGAAAACGCTAGAAATATGGTTGATTGGTTTAAGCATTTACCTACGTAAAGTCAGCCTTATCGCACGGCCATTCACACAAGCGTGCAAGAGAGAAAGCGGCAATAAGTCTACAACTTATCTATTTTGCTCGGCGTGCCAATTACTCGACATCTCCTCGCCGACGAATCAGCACGCGGAGCGAGGAAGACTTATTGGCCCTTTCTCTCTTGCACGTTTGTTTGCACGGCAAGGCTGCCTCTAGGTAGATATATGTTCGAAGGTTGATTGTGTCTGTATTTCTTAATTACTTAAAGACTGACTAACTTGTTTCTTCTTTCAAACATTTATAGTTGGATTAGTATTAGAATAAAAATTTGGTGCTCTTTAAAAAGAAAAAAAAAACATAAAAAGTGGCTAAAAAGGTTTGACTTTTACTGGCGGCCGCCTTTGCTTTTTATATGGACTATTTTTACAGACACGTGCGGGAAGCGGCATATTATAAAAAGCAAAAGGCGGGCATCCAGAAAAAAATCAAACCTTTTTAGCTAACTTTTTTTTTTTCAAAGAGCACCAAATTTTTATTCAAATACTGATCCAACGATAAATGTCTGTCAAATATGATTTTAAATGCATAGTTCTATAAAAGCATAAGGCTAGTTATTTAGTAAATAAAAAATTCAATTACCACTGAGGTTGTGGAATCGTATAGAGCGAGCTGTCAGGATGCACGAAAAGGTCTATATCTCCTCTGATTGTCTTGTAAACTCCACTTCGATGTAAATAGGCAGCATTAGGAAAAAGTCCGGCGACCAAACATTTGCAAATAGTTTCAGTAGATCCTAAAAAATATGTATATAAAGTAAAATCAACCCACTTTTATTTTTACCACGCTTTGTCTGATTAACTGAAAAAATTTATACAGGGGTCAAGTAAGATATTGTACAGCTTTAATGAGTTTTGAAAAGTTTTTTTATATTTTAAACTTGAATTAAAAAGATCTATATTATATTCAAAATTGGGGAAAATGTCGTGTGAAACGCGTTGGGACACACTATTTTTCATAACTTACATTTTTTTGCTCTACTCGTTACAAAAATAGTGGTTTTTCCAACTGGTTGCACAAATAACCTTTTTTTTATATTTAGATACATATTTAAACTATGCTAGGTAATAATATAAATAAGGTAACAAAATTAATATTACAAAATTTAAATAGCAAAAAATAGGGGCTAATAAAAGATAAGGTTTGTTTCAAGACCCAGTCTTTGAACCGCCGTGAAACTGTTTTGAAACTGTTAGAATCGATTAAACGCGTGAGTGTCTACTTTACACGTTTTTTTTTGTCAGTTCAAAAACTACGAAGTTTAAACGCTTTCTGTATATCTAAGGGGTTCTGTTTGTTTAAGATCACTACCGCCACACGCATGGACAATTTGTTTCGCCCATAAAATCTAACTTTTGAACTGCGAATTGATACCCTTTGCCCATGATACTATTACTGGGGAAGATAAACCTAGTTGGCGATTCAATTTCGTACGACGTTGCGCATGACGTCACCGAAATAAAAATTCTGCTTGTCGGTTGGGAAAGCAGTGTTTTAAAGCATTTTTAACGTTTATTGTATTTTGGCAATTATTATATATTGGTGTATGAGATATTCTTGATTATTATAATATTGTAAGATATTTCCTTAATTGTTGTGGGATTAGATCCGTGCTATGATAATAAGCCTTTAAAAATAAGGTAAAAATAAAAAAATAAAATGCCCGTTTGACATTAATTAAGGTTTAAAAACGAACAACAAACGATTATAGTTATTAAAAGTATTTTAATTTAAACATAATGCAATATGAAAAGTCTAAAGGCTTGTTAATTAATAATAAACTAATAACACTTTATAGCGCAAAAAAATTTATTTATGGTTTTTTTTTTAAATAAATTTAGTTACCTACTTTAGACTAATACTTTGGAAAAATATCAATTAATTTTTTTATGTTGAAAAAAAAAAAAAATGAGGATTTTTAAAACAAGGGGTTTAAATTTTTAAAAAATTTTTTTTAGTTTTTTTTTGCTATACCTACCTATAAAAAAGGTAGTTATATTTTTTTTTTTGCTTATGGGTAGAATTTTTAAAAAAAAAACACTGTAATATTTAAAATTTGCACGAAAAAAAAAAACCCTTCATTTCCTAAATTCTTATGCACACACCCCAACCAAGTTTCCTTTAACAATTCTTTTTTTTTTAAAAAATATTAGTATTTTGAAAATTAAAAAATTTTTAAAAAGAAAACCAAATTGAATTAATCTATTTTATAATGTTCGTCTTTTTTTCTCTTTCTTATTTTGGGTTTTTTTTAAATCTCTATTTAAATTAAATTTTAAAATACAGATTTGGCTAAATCCATTTGCGATTTTAAAAATTTTTGTCAACTTTAATGACTCCCCATTAAAATTTTTAAAAAAAAGTGGTCGAGTTTTACGCTAAGTTACAAAATCTGGGTTTGGCCAAAAAATAAAAAACAATACACTAAACCCAAAACGAACATCTAAAAAATCAAAAGCCATATTAAAACTCGCTGTTTCGGGGGGGAAATTTTCATCGAGTGACGTCAGGCGGGGAGAGAGATATTTTTCTCATATGCGTGGGTTTATTTTTTTTGGTAATAGTATCAGGCCCTTTCCCCGGGGCCATATGAAGGTCAGTGGGTGCTTGATATTAAATGTTACAATTATTTTATTGGAAATAGAGTTATTATGTAATAGTAAATAGCACCACACGCTTTTTTAGTATAATTAAATTATTTTGTTAAAATAACTTAATTTTTATTTTAATCTTTTTCCAAATCTATTAGTCGTAATTAATTATTGGACTTTCTATCACTGTTACAAAAGATCTTTGCTATAAAAGCGTGTTTTTTTTTTAAACTATAATTTAAACTATAATTTATTATTACTACTGATAATCCTTAGTTTGAGATATCTTAATAGTTTTTTTCGTATTGTTACACCCTGTATATAAGCATAGGCGTGCGCACAGTGGGTGCCGTTGGTGCCGTGGCACCCCCACTAGTCTGAAAAAGATTACTGTATTTAAAATATGAAAATTATTCATCGAAGTGTGTAAGCTTTCACGGCCGATTTTAACTACATTATATGGGGGGCCCCGCCTGGTCTCTTGATATTTTTCCGAGGGCCAAACTACTGCGGCAGACATTTATGGGGGGTCCCGGGTCGAAGAACTTTCCCCCTGGGGGAAACAGTCAACCGTGAGCCGTCAGGAAGGTTCTTGGCCTCGGCCTTTTTGTTCTGCCGCAATGGTAGACGAAACGTCAGGGTCCAAAAGAACCAGGGAAAAAAACCCAAAATAAAATGTAATGACAATTATTATTTGATAAGGTTCGTTTAAAAAAATTACAATCCTAAGATTCAAATGTATAAAATATATCGAATTTTTTTTTATTCACTTCATTATTATTATTATTATTATTTACAAAGCCCCGACATGATGTATCCTATGGCTCCGCCCCAAAAAGGGGGTCATGTGGAAGGCCATTCGTATCGAAGACCACTCCTCGCTTTTGCTTGGTCAGTGATCTTCGGCCAAATTCATTTGCTTCAAAAAGAAGGGACCCAAGGACAACAGAATTTTGCATTTTCATCACCAGTTATTCGGATGAATGTTGGCATGCGGGGAAAACACTTCAGCCCCCCCCAACACATTTTTATCATGCCTCCCAAAACGTCGACAATCAGGACAACCAATCGCACGTTAAAATTTGGATAGAGCCCCCGAAGTTCGCCAAGAAGATCCTGATATTTGGCTCTTTTCCCCCTTCCTTTATATCAATGTTAGTTTCCGCTGGAGCGGAGAACTAAAAAACATACATGGAATTATTCCTTTTATCAAGAAAACGATATCAGGTTTATTTGCGCGAACTTGATGCGTAGTTGGAAAACATAATTTCAATATAGCCCCCAGTTATCATTTTCCACTACTGCCTCGATATCGCCGGGGGGAAATGGCAGAATTTTTGTTTCATCGATGCCGTAATAATGTCTGAGGTGATAATAAAGTACCCGGGGAACCCATCGTTATGTTTGTTAAAATAATTACTAACAGCATCCACTGGACAAGCTGACAATAAGTGCATAAGTGTTTCGGGTTGCTGTCGACAGGCTCGACAAGCAGTATCAGGAATGAAAAAAGACTTCCCCGGATACCAATGTGTTTATCACACCATCCTGGCATCCCCGTAGGAAACCTTCGGTCTCAGACTTGAGCTCAGCAGATTTTAAAAACCCAAACGTGAGGTTTCGAGATAGATTAAAACTTTCTATGTTTCGGTAAAATACTCCCCCGTTGCGGTTTATTAATGTGATCTTCTAAGAGCATCTTGCCGGTCTGCTCTTTTAACTGCAATTCTTTTTGGCTTTAGTCTCAAGTCTTGTAAGTGAATTTTTGGCGTCATCTGGATCGATTGCAAATCTGAGACCAATTTCTCCCGCTGCTCGCTCCGCTGCCTTAAATAGAAACGCTCCCCAAATTATCTATTTCGTGTGCTCTTACCAGCTGCATCAGTGGATCGGACTATTGGCAACTTGACAAGTAAGACTTAAAAAACCAGTCCATCATGCATACACTCCAAGCTTAAAAAGCCCAAAAATTTCCCCGGTGGCGTGGGAGGTAAAAAACGGGGGGTTGATGAGCGCGGATGGATGCTAGGGTGAAGATGCATCATTTTTTTTTGTGCTGACGTCCCCCTCGCGTCCCTTATCCACTCCAAAAAAATAAAGCAATGGGGGAATGCTAGCATGTTAGTAGCAAGAACCTTATTTATTCCAGATAATTCGAATTCTCAAATTATCCATAAACGTCGCCTGTAATTGCTTCTAAACTTGGGGTTTACAGCTCTTAACATCTTGAGTCCGGTTTTGGTCGATTCCTAAAATATCGATAATTCTCGTTGTTTTTTTGAGGGCGTACCAGCGCACTATCGGCAACGGGGAGCTTGAAATGTTTTCCCTACCGGCCCTTATTTGGGTTAAGCTTTGCACACTTGTCGACGCCGAACTCTATTCCAACATCTCTGGTATATTCGTGAACCAATTTTTTAAAAGACTTTGTATTATGCTGCTGTTATTATTATTATTATTATTATTGTTGTTTTTTTATTATCCCCTTTGGGACCCCCACCGGGTTTCCCTGCGCACGCCTATGTATATAAAAGGGATTTTATTTTACTGATGCAGGAAACAATCGGTATATCGTAATTTCTTAGAGCCTTCTCTAGTTTTCCCCGCCTTACTTCTACCACTCTCTTCATACTCTTATAACTTATAAAATTTTTTTGGAAAAACCTGCAAATGAGACAAATTTTTGATTAATATAAATTCTCATAAATCTCAAGAATATATATAGCTATATTTCTCTTTTCAGTAATAAAAACCAAATTTAGAGAAAAAAAAAGTACCTTGCGACATTTCACTTTGAATAAACCCATTATAAACATTCCCAAATGTGTAATAAGGTCTCCTTCTTCGACTTCGAATAGTCTTTTTTCTCTGGCCTTTTAAAAATTTCCCTTACCGGGTAGGTTTCGTAAAAAAGCCCACTTGTAACATCGAAATTATGGTTAGGATTTCTTCGGGGCATCCAAAATTTACCTAAATAAATACTGGGGTCAGTAACAGATGTTATAACTGGTTTTTCCCCCTTTGGCTAGGCCAAAAAAAAGTACTATTTTTTTTTGAAAATAAATTTGAAAACACTGTTTAAGGTGACAAAAAAAAAAAATCGTGAAGGTTTGAGCCTTAATATTATTATTAAGAGGTCTATCAACCTTCTTTTTTTTTCTTTTTGTTTTTGCCTCAAAAGTAAGGTTTGGGAAATTAAAAGGGAAAAAAATTTTTTGCACAAAATTTAAAGAAAATTAAATTTCTTACAAAAATGTCTCATTGAAAACTTTCGCCGTTTCAGAGTAATCAAGCTTTAAACATTGATATATATTTTT
>JAHBCN010014137.1:0-23226 GCA_019359885.1 Listronotus oregonensis
CATAATAAATACAGTAGGTAAAACCCCATTCCAAACCTGAAAATTATTCCCTATTTGGGTTTTTTCCTACAAAAAAGGAAAAAGGGGAATTTTATCTAATATCTGGGAATTTTCAACTTTGGATTGTTTTCGTTCAATTTATAAATTTCAGTCAATTTATTAATTTTAATATTAAATGGACTACTAATGACAAGTACCTATTAAATCTTTATCCCCTGGGTTATGGTTTGACCATTGTATCTTTTCAAAAATTGCTCTTGTTGCGCTGATTAATCTAATCGGGTTAATTCGTGGTATCGGGTTTCGGGGAATTACAATCAACTGCTCAGCATCTTTTGCATGTTGTTGCCCTTTCGTATTTTGTGGTTGTTGCCCACAAAATACTAAGGGAAAAAAGAAATGTCAAGTTCGTGTATTTGTTTCCCCACAGAAATCCCAAACTACAGTATTTTCAGTCGTTACCGACGTTAAAAATAAAAAGCGAAATTAATTATCCAGTGAGGCATTAAATCAGTGTGTTTAATTCGTCTTTCTAAAAAACTGCTGCAAAATTATTCATTAAATGAAAAGCATTTAAGTCTTATAAAAAAGGGAAAAATTTTTTTAAAAAAAAGATTGTTTTTAAAGAATTTTAAATTGTTTTTTTTTTGAAACTTTTTTTTTTGTTAATTCTTTTTGCTATCTATGTCCATTGTTACCATGAGATTTTTTTTTTATGTTTTTGAACTTTCTGACAATAAAGTCATTTCGTAAATTATTTTTCTATTTTTTTGATCTGGGAATTCTGGGGTTTTTTTCACAGAAAAATGGGAATTTTCAGCGAGCGGTTGGCAAAATGTAATACACACGTTCATTAGTGTTTCGACTCTAGTGAGTTCAGACGGTTTACAAAGTGTATTACACGCAATTTGTAAATTTCTCGACAACCCGAGAAGACCCGAGAAATTAGCCTCGAGAATTCTCGAGACCCGAGAAATTGATAAGCTCGAGAAATCATGAACCCTAGCTTGGACTAATGGGCAACTTCAGCTTTTTTAAATAGAACACCCTGTGTATGCGCTACAATAAAAGATTTCAAATATATATACTTTGATAATATTTAGATGACCTGTTTTTGACATATTTTACTTTAAATTATAATTAAATTGCAAAAAAAGATCATATTGGTATCAAGAAAGCCATGGAAACAATACAATTGTTATGATTTATGTTTTGTAAATTTGACGTCTCGATATTGTATAAAGTTGAAGTTTATCATTTTACCTATTAAGAATAATTTATATTGCCTTTTTATCGATGGGTTATTTAGAAGAATAAAAACTTGCTATTGTGCGTTTTTTTATGGCAATAATAATAATGTGAAGACAGTGCAAAGGGAATATCACTTTTTATATCCTCAACAACGGGTACCGTCTAAAGACGCTATTAAATACATAGAAAGAAAGTTTAGTGAAGGAAAACCTTAAAAGGAAAGAAAAGGACTGTAGCACCATAGGCGTGCGCACAGTGGGTGCCGGGGTCCGGGGCCCCCCCACTGTTAAAAAGATTAGGGGTTTATGGGGGTTTGTTTAAAAAATTAAGGAACGCACCCCGAAAATGGTATGGAAAAACCCCAAAATTAAGGGGCCCCAAATGCGCCAAGAACGTTTAGAAAATCTCCGGAAAAGTAGAGTTGCCGCGAGACACGAGATATGAGATTCCGTCTCGTCTCGGGGCATTTTGTCTCGAATTTCGAGACGAGACGAGACAGATAAAACCCCTTCGAAAAAAACCCCCCCCCCGGCCGAGATATTCAAAAATTTAAATGATTAAAAAAAAGTGAACTAACTGCAATAAATTCCAACAATTTTTCAATTTTTAAAAAAATTTTACGGGGGTTTTAAAATTTAGTGTTCAAACTTCGAAAACATTGGGGTCTTGAAAAATAAGTTTCTATAAACAAAGGTAAAAAAATGCATCTTTCAGAAAAACATGGTGCAAAAAAAGGGTAAAATAAATAGTTTAAAAATTTTTAACCCTGTGGTTTTATTTTTTTTAATTATTTTGAATATTTTACTCATGAAAAATATTTTTCCATAAGAGAAGTGGTATTAGGAAAAATTGCGGAAATGCCACGTCGTCAAAAACAACGGGTTTTTTTACTCACTGTCAAATTGACAATACAAATTTTTTAAAAAAATAATGACGGTTTGTTAAATTATTTTTAATTTTAAAATTTAAAAAACCTTATCTACTTTTTTTATTCGTGAAATTTCCCCAAATTGGCCCCTTTTAAAAAACCGAAACTTATCCCCTTTTTTCTTTAAAAATTTCACTTGTCCGTTGGATTCGTGAAATTTGGAAAAAAACGCTATCTTTAAAAAAAATTTTCGAATTTTTTTAAACACTCGTGAAAATTCCCCCGATAAAAAAAACTTAAAATACAACTATTTTGTCTTTGTTTTTTTTTTTTAAAATTTTTCTTCGCTTTCAAAAAAAAAATTAAAACCGGTTTTTTTTTATCCCTTCTGAAAAGTAGGAGTTATTTCTCTCAAAAAAAATCAAATAACAAAAAAATTGTTTTTTTAAGTTTTCTTATCAAAAAAAATTTTTTTAAAAAAATTTTTCCCCCAAATTTAAAAATTTTTTTAATTTTGGGGGCCCCGCGTATTTCTTTTCGAAACGATGCATATCCAACTTGGTTTTTTTAAAATTTTTTGCAAGATCAAAAAGCTGTTAAAGATTTTAAAACAATTGCTCAAACACCCTGTATAAATAAAAAGAAAAATTTCTAGAAAACATTTTATCTGTGTTTTGTAATAGGTTTATAATTTTTGTTCCTTTTCTTTTAGTTTTTTTTTATTTTGTGGACTTTTTTTTGCCCCTTTTATGTTCTATATTTTTTTTTTAAAAAAAAAAAAATTAGGTTTATTATTTTTTTTTAGTTGAAATTTAGTGTCCGTAAAGTTTGAAACCCCTCAATTTTTGAAAAACTACAAATTTTTAAAAAAAAAAAAATCACGTCAATTTTTTTTTTACAAGGCGTGTTATGAAAAAATATAAGCATTTATACCGGGTGTTCCTTTTTAAAAAAAAAATTAATTCACCTTCTTACTTCTTAAATTTAAACACAAAAAAGAACTATGTCAAAACTTTTAAAAAGGCAACAGCTCTATAGTTTTTAAAAAATAAAAAAATGCAAAAACTATTGCCGCACCCCAATAAAACGGTGTGCCCAAAAATATACAGGCGGCGGCATTTTTTATCCTATGCAGAGGGGTTTTTTTAAATATTTTTCTGTTAGTTGAGGATTTGGCGCTACTTTGTTTTAAAAAATTTTAATTTAAATTAAAAACAATGCATCCTTCTTAAAATACATACCAGTTTGCAGCAGATTTTGCAATTAGTTTGTAGGTTTGTGTACAGGGTGAGTCAACGATGGCGAGGGTAAGTAATTTAATGCTTTGAATATAAGATTTGTAAATAATGTTTTATGTAGGTATTGGGTATAGGGTTTAAAAAAAGTATTTAAATTTTAAAGATATTTTGAATTAGACGGGCACGTTCATAAAGTATTGGTCTAAAAAAAATTTTTTTTTAAATTTAAAAAGAATACCTATACCTACTCATATTTTTACAGTTTTGCATTCTATTTATTTATTTCTAGAAATTCCTATAACTTTATACATACCCAAAAACAACGTAGGTATAAAAATTTGCCATTTAGGATAATTTGGGTATACTTAATTATTAGGGAAAAAAAATTAAAAAAGGGGGAAAAAAAAATTGAGAATGGACATTTCTAAATTTAAAAACATTGAAAATTAAAATGTAATGATAAAATATGTTTGTTCCCTTTAAAAAAATGTCTATTTATCCCACCTTTGCACTGTGCAGACATAAAAATTCTTTAAAAATTCAAATGTCCCCCAAAAATAAAAATCGACGGGCCCAAGCATTTTTTTTAAACTTTGAACTAATTTATATTGAAATTATCCTATACATTAGGTACTAATGCACTGTATAGAAATTAATTTAATTCAAATAAACCAAAACAATAAAAAAGAGACGAGAGGCAAACGATTGTCTCATCTCGCCAACCTTTCGTCTTCTCGAATTATATTATCTCGAAATTTCGAGACGAGACGAAACAAACTTTTCTCGCCCCGCCGCGGCAACTCTTTTCGTGCCAGGAAAAAAGGAAATTTAAACCAAACCCCGATATAATTATTTTTCTCGGCCCCCCACCAGTTTTACCCTGCGCACGCCTATGTGTAGCACGAAATAAAAAAAAATTTAGATCCCTTTTTTTTTTTAAGGTATTTATTATATTTTTTATTGGACTAGCACTAACTACTTTTAAAAATTTTTTGAAAATCATCAATTGGGGGTGAGGCTTTAAAAATTTAAAATAGATTATTAAACCATTCAACCAAAATTTTGGGAAATTTTATCCCTATAAATTATGCATGTATGAATCTTTTTTAACAAAACATGCGGAACCGACTTTATTAATTAAAACCCTTGGGAAAAAGCTAGGCTTAGCAGGGGGGATCCCCCGGGTTAAATAAAATTTTATTTTCCGACCAGTCTTCCTTACTACAGCAGGAATGTTTAACCAAAATAACCCCTTTTTTCCAGAAAACCCTCACCAAAACCGGTTAGGTTCACGATCAGGCGCTGTTTTGGGGGGTATTTGGAAAAAAATAATTCGTCCAATATTTTTTGACGAAAATTAAAAAAGGTATACCAACTTCTTTAAAAAATTGAAATTCTTGGGGATTTCAATTGGGCCATTTAACGCCCCCCTTCGGCAAAAAAAGGGGTTACCCCCGATACCGTGCCTGTCACAAACTATCTTAAAAACCGTTATGATATTTGGATCGGTAGTCCTGGTACTATAAGATGGCCAGCGAACAGCCCGGACCCAAATCCTCTAGCTATGTTTTTGTGGGGATGTTTAAAAAACAGGCTATATTACAATAGGCCTTAAGGCAAAGAATAAAAGATTAAATATTTAATTTAAACAATAATTGTCAACAATCTATTTCCGCGTCTGCTAATAATAAAATGAGGGGTTAAATGTATCCAAAATCAAGGATTTGTAAAAAATAACCAAATTATAAATTTATTAAATATAACAGTTTTATTGTTTTCATAGCTTTCTTGATACCAATATGATCTTTTTTTGCAATTTAATTATAATTTAAGGTTAAATATCTCAAAAACCGTTCACCCAAATATTATCAAAGTACATATATTTGAAATCAGGAAAAAAAAACATCTTTCATTGTAGCGCATAATATACAAGGTGTTTTATTTAAAAAAGTTGAAGTTGCCTACATTTTTTCATTTTTCTAATGCGATAT
Source organism: Listronotus oregonensis (assembly GCA_019359885.1). Classification (NCBI taxonomy): domain Eukaryota; kingdom Metazoa; phylum Arthropoda; class Insecta; order Coleoptera; family Curculionidae; genus Listronotus; species Listronotus oregonensis. The sequence continues at coordinate 5,349 of JAHBCN010014137.1, forward strand.
TTCTTTACTGATAATTTTTAAAGATAATATGGAAAAAAACCTTTCATTTTTATATAGAACATTTTTTTTTTCTTCATAAATAAAGGCTTCAGATGCCATGTAAATATAATTAAAGACCCTGTATACTGTCCTCTACCTGGAGGCCGTCTGAAAGCGAATTTTAAAAAGTGTCCGGGGAAACCCAGATACTACTACAGTACTTAGTTTATTAACTGTATTTTACATTTTGTGTTTTAGGTTTGTTTTCCAGATATCGAGAGAGTTGAATGGATAAACAAAATTATAAAGCAATTATGGCCTAATTTGAATAATTACGTTCACGACGTTTTGAAAGAGCTGTTGCAGGAGAAGCTTGACAAGAAGCTGGCAAAATATAAACTCTCTGGACTGGTATTTGATAAACTGGTCGTGGGAACAGTAGTAAGTTGCATAGATATAAAAAGTACACTTTTAGTTTATTTAAAATTTAATTTTTTAACAAGACATAGCTGTTTTTGGGCCAGATATCCTAAAGATCCTCTCCGTCCTTGGGAAATTTGTTAGATAACAAAACATTCCATATTTCAATCGCTCTCAGACTTGGTCTGCTTGTGTGTGGAAAGCACACCTGCGTTTGCGGCGAAAATGCTGATATTTATATTGAGTTAAGCTGCAAAAAAAGCGCAGGGCGTTCTTCTAGACTCAGTTAGATAAATTACATTAACAAGAGAGCTCTAATTTCAGCTGAAATTCCTTGTGTGAGAGCCTCTTGAAGTTTGCAGAAGTGATGGAAAACGTGTAGATGGAATGACCTTAATTCCCTGGAAATATGAAAACAATTACTTTGCGACGCTACGTGCAGCCATACACTTGCAAAATCCTATCTGGACAAAACTTCTAATTTAGTAGGTGCAGCTGCCGAGAATAGAAAACATCTAAAATATAAAGAGATTAAAGCCCGCTTTATCTTCATTCCTTTTGCTGTTGAAACTTTTGGTCCATTTAGTGATGAGGCTAAGGGTTTTATAAATAAAATTAAAAAAAAAATTCGTGCAAAAAATCTCGAAGTTTCATTATCTAGAAAGTGGTTTAGCTGTGCAATGGGATAATGCAGCATCGGTACTAGGTACAATTCAGGAAGACCCAGGACTTGATGAAGTTTTTAATTTTTAAATATCGATTTAGTTATTTAGTTAATTCTAGAATATTGTTATTTGGTATCTATAACATATTATATAACAAAAAAAATATTATAATAGAATCTAAGGTAAAATTTGGAAATTTAAAGTGAAAGATTCAAAATGGCGGATTTTGGCAACCGATTTGCCTCAGATTTGGGATATCAGGGTTTTTAAGAAAGCTAGGTCAAAATTTGGAAATTTAAAGTTACATATTTAAAATGGCAAATTTTGGCGTGTATAAACTGATTTTTCTCGGGGCTAATATCCCTAGTGCATTTAATTTTTCCGGAAAAATTCGGAAAAACGAGTTTCTAAGTAATTTGTTTTAACAAAAAGCATGAGCGAGAGTGGTTTTAAAAATCCGAGTCGAAGACAAGGATTTTTCCACTTTCGCGATATAACTTTTAAGCTAGGAAAGGTAATTACTTCAAACTCATTTTAAATTACAATTAATATAAAAATTGCAATTATTGTAGGTTACAGGAGTATTGTTAGCCATATCGGTAAAATTGTTTTAGATTATGTTTGTAGTAGCACTATTCTCTATGTTGCTGTGAGGAGTGTCAAACCATTGATGGTGTTGGCTTGAAGAAGTGTCTATTTTCTGTCTTTTCAAGGGAGCTTCGAAGCTTGTAGATGGTACATTATTTTGGACGGTTCTTAAGGTAGTGATGATATTTGAATGATGTTGACTGTCCATTTGTAGATACGGTTGGATAGACGCAGCTTTAGAATGCCCTGTAATTTTGATGAGTTGCTGCTCGCCTATACTGGCTTTTGCCAGATTAGTAACAGCAGTTGATCGCATAGAATGGTTAGATATTTTAACTTCTGTCGTGTTCATACCTGTTTTTTTGGCTGCGTCTTTTGTCCATTTTGACAGTTCATTTCTTCCAACAGAAATGTTTTTAAACCATCCAGTGCTACAATTGCATTGCCATGCTGTATTTGGTGTAAAAACAATTTATTTGTTGTTATTTTAGACTTGTTTTGTTTGTTTGTTTAACACAGATTTGTACAAACTTACCGGACAAAACTAAGGGTTTTTTAAATTAGGAACAAGCCACTTGCTATCGCACAGATTTTTTGCACCACCTTGTGCAGTTTTGCTGAAGACTGTGTTATACTCGATCCTTCCTGAAAGAAGGGATACATAATTTGACTTAAATGTCAAAATATATTTTGTAGTGTGTTTTTAAAGTAGATGTACGTAACTTTTTGGAAAAGCAGAAGGAATTTCAGTGGTTATATATCATTTTTGATTTTTTGATCTTACAAAAATAGTACAGCTAGCAAATTTTGGATGCTAAAAAAATGGCAAAACGTAATTTATACAAGGTATTGCCAAAAAGACATTAAAAAAATTGCAAAAACAGATTTTACGCCAAGATATGCGCACATATTTTGTTTTGATATAAGTGTTTTTTTCTGCCAAGTTACAATAAACATTTACAGATTTTGTTGCAAAATTAAAAAGCAATATCTCACCTGTTTTGATTCCATAATAATCAATTTTTTCTTTAAAATGCTTCTCCGCCCCTCCAAGCAAGTTCAACTGCTGCAATAAAGTAAAATTTACGCTGCAACCCGGTTGGCTTGTTCATTTCATTTTTTGGACGGTTCTTGTGTCCATATTTGAAGAAAGTTGACTTTTCCATTTTGTAGATATAGTTGGATAGAGACTTTCATGCCCTGTGATTTCGAGAGTTCTCTCGCCCCAGGCTTTAAAGGGAATAGCAGTGGAAAGATCGAATGGTCAGATATTTAATTCTTGTGAAAATATTTTTCCTGTAGTTTTTTGGCAACGATATTTGACATTACTTTTACACACAGTTCTTTGTAGTCTTCCCCATTAGCTCTTACGCATGTTTTATGCCCAGTCCTTGGGGATTAAATTTAGCTCGCCTGTAGTTGTTGTCTGGAGTAACTGGTAATTTTTTGCTTGGAAAAATTCCATAAATTGCTTCCAGACCGATGTGTGAGTTTTCTGAGTATTTAGTGGAACACTATTTTCAACGGCCGCATTAATTTTACTTTCGGAAACATTTCCAAACCGATCCATTTTGAGTTTCAGTTGAAAAATTAATAAATTCGTAAGCGTCGTTTGTGATCTTTGTCGTTGGTAACGGTACATAGCAACACAGCATAGAAACCATCAAGTTTGTTTTTACAAGGCAACTTGTCAAACTTGCATGAAATTTTTTCGATTTTTTTTCCGTAAAAACTGCTGACAGCTAAGTTGACAGTTGTTAAGTAATTTTTCCACCTAAAATGTATATTTGACATACCAATTCTTGATAGCGATTGGTCAATTACAGAACTACAAATAACAAAAATTGATTAAGAGAAATACATACAAAACATTTCTAGGAAAATTTAAAATAAATATTACCCTAAAAAAATATAAACAAAAAAAAATTGTGCGCATGATAAAAAATTCTTGTTGGAGTCGTTGTAACACAAATACAATAATTTTTTCCATCTACACAGTAAATATTTATATAAATTGAACGTTACTAAATTAGGATATTCTTTACAATATATTCTAAATATTAATTTACTTTCTTTCGGAATTTTAATTATTCAATGTTAAACAGTTTTATTTTTAGCCGTTCCGGCTGGGAGGGATCGTCGTTTATGAAAATGTATCCCGAGACGAAATTGTTTTGGATATGGATATTTCGTAAGTAAATTTTGTATAATAATGTAATAATGTAAAAGGTAATTTTTTGATTATCGATGCCATGGCCGATTTCATTGCAATTTAGTATACGGGGGTTTTTTGGGGCACTGATCACGAATCTAAAGTCAAATTTGTTTCTGGTTTTTAAGTTATAATTCCTTACTCGGACAAAGCCTCAAAAATGCACAAACTTTCATAAAATACCTCCTCCTTGGACGTGGTCACAGCATAACTAAATAATGTTATGGTAGAACACCTTTTTTACGGGATAAACTTATTTCCACGATTATTTAGTCATTAGTTTTACTGAAAAACAAATTCAAAAATTTTAATTGTATATTTAAAAAAATTAAGGAAATGATCTAGGAATTTTTAGGGAGATAAGTTGGTACAACTAAAATGCGCCAAATTTAACATTCAAATTGTTTTAAGCAGCGAATGTAAAAGAAAAAAAAATCTTTAATAGGGCCATTCAAAAGTCCTATAAAAAGCATTTTATCTAAGTTTAAGTATTATTTTAATCTTTTGTAAAAGATGCATTATAAGGGGCATAAGGACTCGTGCAGTTATATTGCAAGGTGTTTTTGTTTAGAAGTCAGATATTAATAAAGGCGAGGCAGGGGCGCATTTCTCCCAAGGAAGTTTAAAGGTGTATGGAAGCCCAATACTGTAGAACAAAATTGTCCAGGCGTGCAGGGCAGCGAGAATCGGGGGATTGGCCCCGCGGAGTTTGCGCAATGAATAGTATGTCAGAGCCGGATTTCCATAATTCTTTGTTACTATCTATAAAGTTGACATCATCAAATGTCAAATTCAAGCATTCACTGTTTTTTTTAATTTTTTTCACAAAATTGTTGGTTATTAAACGATACTACCATAAAATATTTAAAATTATTGTGTAATATGGGATTTTATATCATCTGATATAATATGGAAAGAATAGATTGCGCCACTTTACAGTCTTCTATTTAAATGGTCGGTATATTTGGGAGTTTTGTATTTTTACCAAAAAGCTTAGTAAATAAATAAAAACACGATTTTTTAAAAATAAATTTCAAACATTGTATGATAGTTTTATATACTTATCACAAATTTTGTGATAAAAGAAGGGCAAGATAATGTAAATGAGTTTAATCTTATCCTAAGATTGTGGTTGTATGTACATTAAAAAGTGAAAATTTTTATAACTGCTTTTTAGGCATATACTTTTCACTAATAACAAACATTCATGAGACGGAATAACAGTGGTTAATAATGTTTAGTAACCTTTGTTACCTAGGTATCCATTGTAAAAGTAACCGTTAAATATTATGTGTCTACAGTATGTCGAGCTTAAAAAGTTGATAATGTAACTTTAAGAAACCAAAAATCTAATTTCTTTTTAAACAAATGCAGAAAAAGCAAAAAGGAACTTTAACATAATATTGTACTTTCTTTTATTCAATTAGAGGGACCTGTATAAATTAAAATTTGCCTGGTCTGCCCAGTAATTAATAATTTTGATCCTTTAAAAGAATGTACTAAATTATTAAATGAAATAAAAGTAACTAAATGTAAACCTTATTTCTTTTTAATAATCCACAGAAATACACAAACATTGTGGAAATCATCTAAAAGATAGTTAAGATTGCCTTACTTTTCTCACTGCTATTTCCTATGAAATTTTTATTTTCTATAATTCATAATTGATATATTATTATTTATTCGGTTACCTAACGTTACGTCTCATAAGAAGCACCTAATTTAAATATAAGAAATACTTACCTAAAGTAAAAATGCCGGGTATGTTACCCTTAGATTTGCAAGACAAAACCATACAACTCTAGTCATTTTGTTACGATATTATAAGTAACAAACAATAAACACAAAATTATAGTCACAATTTAATAAACACTAATCACTAAAATAAGAAGGTTTTTATCAATCCAAAAAACTTCTGCAACCACAAAATGTAATCACAGAAAACAAAACAATCGAAACTAATACGGCTCTCATAAAAGTATAATGTGTTGCCTACACACCGATTTATCAGTGTGTAAGTAGGCAACACATTAAATTATTTCGTGGAATTTTGTTATTGCGCAAAATCGGCGGGGCCAACTCTGACAGTTATTTCTAGACTGGGCTGGACATTTTTTGATCGAATGGGCCATAGCATTGGGCTTCCGTTCACCTTTAAACTTCCTTGATTTCTCCAAATTTGGATTTGTTGATGAGGTATATATTACATAGGTACTTGACAACATCCTCTTTTTTGAACACAAACAAAATAAATACTGTAAATGTAACCCCTATTCTTACACAATTAAGATTTAAAAAGTAGGCGCTTTTCAGTTGTTTCCCAAGTTACCACTTAACAATCTCTTGATAGTTTTGTTGACTTTTTAAAAGTAAAAATATTTTTCTTTGTGTCGTGGTTTTTGTTAAAAATAACTACCAAAGAAACATAAAAAGAAATGTATCCTAAAAAATAATATACGTTTTACCATAAAATCTTTCACTTTTGGTGTAAATAATTTTAAGAAGGAGGAATTTTAGGAGTTTGTTTAGTTTTGTGGTTAGTGCCCAAACAAAAAGCAGTATACAAAATTTCAGAAAATTTTGTGAAAAGAGTCAAAAACAAGTATTATTGGGTATATTTTAACTTATTTTAAAAAAATTGTTGCATGGACATTTCAAAGAGACCCCTAAACATTTAAAATAAAATACTATTAATAAATTGACAATAATAACTGTACTATTAACCTAAAAACTTAAAGCAATTACTAATTAACAATATTTAATCAAACAAAACAATATTACAAAAAATGCTAAAAATGTTGTCTTCAGCTGCACTACATTTTCCAATGGGTTTCCTTATCGATTCTCTTATTCGTGCCAAAATACAAGGCATTTCCCGAATTTGCCGTTTTTAAGTGCCCCCATAAATAAGAGGATTACGGAGTAAGAGTCTTTTTAAAATGTCCACGTGGCAAGTATTTAAGAGACATATACGATAATATTTGTTTTTTTTTTGTTTACATTTATGTTTCTACATTTTCCTTTGTACACAATGGATAAATTGTATTTACAAAAGGCTTTATTACGGGAAAATAACAAGAGATACAAAAAAACCTTTAAGTGCATAATTTGTTTTAATTTAGAAAAATATTTTAAAAAATTACCAGTAGCTTACTTCAATCAATAAAAACCCCTACGGTAATATCCGTTAGCACGCTACTGCGTAAATTAAGAAAGTTAATTTTTAAACTGTTACTAGGACGCCCTCAAATTAACTTCTGGCTAATATTTCGTTCCATTAGCTTCTAGCGTTCAAAAGTTATTATATTAATTTTTAACATCCTGCAACTTAAAAACTAATATTTGTATAGCAAAACAACATATATATTTTTTTAAATTTGTCACCAAGTAATCCACTGTTTTATTTATTTCCAACTTTTATGCTGTATTTTATATTGAAAATGATTTTAGTCAAATTTTCTCAAAGATTTCTTACAATTAGTCAGAATCTAAATATTTTCTTAATTATTTTTTTGTTTAACTGTGGTTCAATGTAGTACGAGGGTTCATTTTTCTATAATTTTCTTTAAACCAATTCTTATACCACATTTGTTTTAATTTAAGAATTGTTATCTTGTTTAATGATTTTTGAACTTGACCTAAAAAAAAGTCGGTACGCCCATGGCCGACACAATTCCATAAAAAAATAAACTTTCACCTTTCACTCACAATTTTTGTGCCAAATTTGGTTGAATATAGTCTCTCTTTTATTATCCTGAAACAAAAAGTTGTCAAAAACAAAACAACGATTTAAAAAAATTTAAAATAACACATTTCCTTCTATTATATGTACAGGGTGTCTCAAATTCGATTGTTATCACTGGGATCTCGGAAACTTAAAGAGATACGAGATCGAAAAAATGGAGGCAAGGTTGCGCAATTTGACGCTGTTCAAAATGCCACCTTAAAAGTTTAAAAATTTTATATACTTCTGAAGATTAAAAAAAAACCGAATATTTGCTATTTTTTTTTGTTTGAAAATATTTTTTTATACTTTTACTTGCTAGTACATTACTTTCCACAGAACAGGTGGCTAGATATTCAAAATGAAAACATTTACAAAAAAACTTAAACTTTGGTTGAGATCTCTATACATATTATTATATATTTTTTTAAATTTAAGTTTTTGGAAACATAAGCCGTATTAACATATTAAATCTTATTCGTTATTACATGTAAATAAATAAGATATATAATCTTATAAATACCAAATAACAATATTCTAAAATTAAATAAATAACTTAATCTATATTTAAACATTATAAACTTCATCAAGTCCTAGGTCTTCCTGGATTGTTCCTAGAACCGATGCTGCATTACCCCGTTGCACAGCTAAACCAATTCTTTGGATGATGAAACTTCGAGATTTTTTGCATTGTATTTTTTTGCAAATTTCATTAATAAAACCCTTAGCCTCATCACCCAAAGGACCAAAAGTTTCAACAGCAAAAGGAATGAAGATAAAGCGTTCTTCAAGCTCTTTATATTTCAGATGTTTTTTATTCTCGGCAATACGAGCAGCCGCACCTACAAAATTAGAAGTTTTGTCCAGATAGGATTTTGCAAGTGTATGGCTGCAAGTCCCAAAGTAATTGTTTTCCATATTTCCAGGGAATTAAGGTCATTCCATCTACCCGTTTTCCATCGCTTCTGCAAACTCCAAGAGGCTCTAATACAGAAGGATTTTCAGCTAAAATCAGAGCTCTTTTGATAATGTCATTTATCTGTGTCTAGAAGAACGCCCTGCGCTTTTTTTGCAGCTTAACCCATGTAGGCCATAAATATCAGCATTTTCGCCGCAAACGCAGGTGTGCTCTCCACACACAGGAAGACCAAGTCTGAGAGCGATGGAAATATGGAATGTTTTGTTGTCTAACAAATTTCCCAAGGACGAAGATGGAAGTGCGTTAATCCAAGCATTACTTTCAGAGGCCTGAAGAGCAAGTAGACGTGCCTTATCTTCACTTGTCTGGCACATGTTTTTAATATATTTGTGACGAGCTTGGCAAATTAAAAAGTCAAAATCTTTCTGTTTTTTTGGTAATTCTTGTGGTTGATTTTGAAGATTGCAAACAGATAACCATCTTACAAAACAATTGCTGAAATCATTATCTGCTGTCGCAAGAATATAGGAAGGTAAAATTTTGGAAAGTAAACCTGACACGTCATTGATTGAACCTAAAAAGGCAGAAATAGACAGGGTGGATGCATCTCTTATTCCAAGTCCTCCAAATTTTACTGGAAGAATGCTTTGTAACCAAGAATTTAATTTAATATCACAATTTGTTATGTCTTGAACTAAACTTTGTAATACATTATCAAAATTACAAAGTAATTCTGGAGATTTCCAACAAGGTGAACATCTTAACAAATAAGACATTCGAGGTATGGCAAAGGAATATTTTAGTAAATAATAGGAAATATGTGAGTCTATAAATTTTAATTTAGTGCTAAGAGATTTAAAAAATTCTGTCTTTTTATTAATTGAGTATTCAATTGCATTTGACGAAAAAGCACTTCCTAATAAATTAAAATTTGAAATGGGAATTGACAGATTAGGAACAACACTTAAAAAATTTGATAGTATATTGGAATGATCTTTAGATAAAACAGTTAATTCACACTTATCAAAATTTAAATTTAAACCCAAATCTTTACTTCCTTTGATTATTTTATGAAGATTATCTAAAACCGATTTTGGATTTCCAGCAAGTATACCGTCATCTAGATACCAAAGATTTATTTCTGTATTTAATGATAAAATAAGTGGATGAATTGCTAAACTAAAAAGAGCTGGTCCAAGAGGATCCCCTTGTTGGACACCTCTTTGAGAAAAAATATGTTGATCACCGTAAGAAAGTAAACTCGGATTATCATAACATTGGGCTATAAATGGTAAAAATTCTGGAAGATATTCGCTTACTCGTGATAAAATTGTTTTTCTATTAACCATATTAAAAGCGTTTTGATAATCTATTTTTAAAATAACTTTATCTGATTCGTGAGGACAAAGAAGAAAACGACGTATTGCATGTATTGCTGCTTCTGCTCCGCATTTTGTTCCAAAGCCAAGTTGATATGGGCGAAAAAGGTTTCCTAGCTTTTCATAAATACGAGAGCATATTACCTTAGAAGCTAAACGTCGAAAACATATTCCTACTGCTATTGGTCGAATACCTCCATCTTTTTTATTAAAAGCACATAGGTTTGCTATTTTATTTTTTTTAAGTCTCTATTTAAATAGATTTACACACCGAAGTTTTGTCTTCAAGCTGCCATCATCAACTTTGCTTTTTTAAATACGGCCCTGGATTTTTTATTACGGATATTAAGAGCTTTTTAGGTCCCAAAACCAATGGTGTATTACACTTATTCGAAAAAATAATTTTAATGTTTTCCCACCATTCTTATGGAAATTGTCATTAATATGATTTTTTTTTAATAAGTGCGATACATTATTGGTTTTGGGACCTTAAAAGGTCTTAAAATACGTAATAAAAAATCCAAGGCCGTATTTAAAAAAACAAAGTTGATGATGGCAGCTCGAAGACAAAACGTCGGTGTGAAAATCTGATAACAACGTTTTGTAAAACAGAAAAAGTAGTAATGAAAATGTAAAATTTATTTTGTTATATACATTTAAATAGAGTGAAAAAAGAAAATCGCGAATATTCGTTTTTCTTTTCGTAAAATCTTCGGAAGTATTTAAATTTTTTAAACGTTTAAGGTGGCATTTTGATCAGCATCAAATTGCGCAACTTTGCCTCCATTTAATCAACCTTTAATCTCTTCAAGTTTCCGAGATCCCAATGATGAGAATAGAATTTGGGACACCCTGTACATATTGCATATATATAATATGACGGAATAATGGAAAGTCTTTAACATTAAAAAAAAGAAACCAACTTGTCCGTTATTTAAAAAAAAAAGTGCTTTTAATTCTCAATAAAAACTTAAAACTGTCCCAAACCAAAGATAATACTACTACGGATAAGATGAACCATTCAATGCTATATTTTTGATACCCCTAATGGATTTTGGCTAACGCGAGCCGATGTCCATCGAGAGATTTTCGCGCTATCCTTGAACGAAAGTTAAACAGTGTTGCCGGCAGGTTTTTACTATTGGCGTGATGAAACGCGACTAGAAAAAACACAATCCGTCTAGCCGCCTGCTTTCGCTACTTCGTGTTCCGAATAAGGTACAAGCGACAGACATTGACAATGTCGCACATGGTTTCGTACCTCGTTTCGCTGGGGCAGGAGTTACCGACTTAATTTTATTCGCATTTACGGAAGCATTGATATCTTCGAACTGATTCAAAACGCCCCATTTAAATGAACTATCTATTCGTAGTAGTATTATCTTTGCCCAAACCGATAAATCTAATCTTGTTTCGTTTTTTAAATAAATAGAATCTACTCTAATTATTATTAAAATAAAAATTTTTGGAAAAAAATATTATTTTAAATGTTTTAAAATTATAAATAAAAAAAAAATTACAGCAAAAGATCTAAAAGAAATCTATTAAAATATAAAATTAGTTTCCGTTTTTCTTTCCAAACCGGTTACAGTTCTATGGAATTCAATTTTAAAATTCATGAAAACTTACAAAAGCCCGACTTTGGCAGGAAATAGGATATGAAATATATTTGTAATGGTTTTTTTAATCAAAAAAAAAACAAGAAATTGTTTTGTTTTAGATATGCAGGCGATTGTGATATATCCCTCAAATTTAGTAAGTTTAAAGGAAGCATTAAGGACTTTCAGGTAAATAGCTTTAAAATTTTCAAAACAGATAGTTTGTAAATATTAAACTTTATTACTTGTTTTTTGGGGTTTTTCGGTCATTTTTTAAATAAAAATCAATGTTTAATTGACGTTTCGGTTTATTTAGTTAAACCATCATCAGAATATCAACTATATTGTAAAAATTACAAGCACTAGATAACATTCTACTACATTTTTGTTCGGTGGTTGATATAATACTCCGTACAGTATTATATCAACCACCGAACAAAAATGTAGTAGAATGTTATCTAGTGCTTGTAATTTTTACAATATAGTTGATATTCTGATGATGGTTTAACTAAATAAACCGAAACGTCAATTAAACATTGATTTTTATTTAAAAAATGACCGAAAAACCCCAAAAAACAAGTAATAAAGTTTAATATTGCAAACGGTCAAGAAAACAAAACCAAGTTTGTAAATATGTTCTATATTTTGCAGTGTCCATGACAATCATTCGAAAATCGTTACTCGGGGGTTTACGGGAATGCTTAATTCAATTCTGGTATTAGAGTTACCCGAGAGCGCTTGGGGGTGGCTCTGCGGGGAAAGGTAATAAAGAAAGTGAAAAATCATGAAAAATTATGAAAATAATACTTTACTTAAATAATAAATTGTACTTTTTATTAATATTGAATTATCTATCATAAAGTTTAATTTTTAACTTAAATAGTAAACATCTTCCTCAAACTCTTCTTTTTCTTTTTCCCCTATTTCATCTTTTTCCTCGTCATTATCCTCGACCTGGTTGGAAGTGCCTTTTTGATTTGAGTAATTGCCATCGAAATGCTTGCATGCTAGAGCACTTTAACCCACTTTGTCGGCATTCGCACCTTGTGCCACAGTCTGTTTCACAAGAACAAGAGATACTGCTCAAAATTTCCGCGCGACCGGCTCCCTGGGTCATGGTAACAGGACTGAACTCTCCATCCTCCAATTCTCACCCCCCATTCCAACGGATTTCTTGTTTTGACCTTGTGAACTATACCAAGTGTGTACTTGAAAAGAGACACGCTTAATATTCTCGGTTAACGCATTGACAGTCGGGATTATGGGTGCAAGATCGACTTTTTAAGATTTGCTGGCAAACCCAACAAGTAATGATTTTTGGCTGATTTTTATGGACGCTAAAATTTTTCCCCCAATCACCCCCCGGGCACCCCCGCAGATCGACCCCCAAGCGCCCCTGAGTAATTCTATTGCCAGAATTGAATTAGGCATCCCCGAAAACCCTCGAGTAACGATTTTCAGCTGATTTTCATGGACGCTGCAATTCCCTTATTTCAAGAAAAATATAACAAAATGCAGAAAAAAAGTTGTTTATAATTAAAAATTATGCAAAATACCATAGAGTTCTATTCAAATTTTTATTTATTTTTATTTTTTGGAAAAATTTTGAATTTTCCCTGTATTTTACGAATTTTTGTTATTATAATAAAAAAAATTTTTAGCTACAAATAATTTTACCCATCTAATTATTATTAACAGTGCCCAGCATCGCTTAATACCGCGAAAGCGGTGTTTCGACTTTTCGACGCGGCAAAGGTTATTAGTTAGATACTACGCCATAGCCATATATATCTCTCAGGCTCTGGGAATCGAACCCAGGTCACCCGGGTACTTTCCTAAAAAAGTACAGACACTAATAAATAATAATAATAATAATAATTATAATAATAATAATAAATGTCTTTTATTTAGGAAAAAAAATACAATTATTTTTTTTTACAAAATCAATTAAAAATGGAAGTAGATACAAGGCGCAGTCTAGCCAGAGAGGCTACTCTACTGAACCTTGCACCACTGTGGATAAAACTAAGCAAATAACATCTTAAGAAATATAATTAATAAATATGCACGTTATTTTTTGGGAATATAAAAATTATACAAAATTTCCAGTTAAAACTAATTAAATACTAACTGCTCTCACCGCAAACATTGGGGAAGGAATAAAAGAGTTAAAATAAGGAAGAATTGAGAAAAAACTGTCAATAAAAGAAAAAGTATTAATTATCTGAATTTTGGAGATTAAGCAAATATTTTTTAAAATCTACATTCATCAAGTAACACAAGTTCATTAGGTAAAGAGTTATAAATCTTAATTGCATTGTAAGTGAATGACCTTTGAAACATTGCACTCTGATGGCTGGACAACGTCAATCTATTTCCAAACCTTATATTTCTTGTGTGTAAATCTTCGCGAAGTACAAACTTACTTTTTAAACACAGAGGTAGAGCGGGATTTTAAAACTTTTATCAAAAAATTACCCAAATGTAAAATTCTGCGATTGTTCATTTTAAGCCAATTAAGTTGCTTAAAAGTAAAAGAAATATGATCAAATTTTCTTAATCCAAAAATAAGACGTGAACATGTATTTTGAACCTTTTGTATGCGGTTTTTATCCAAATTGTCAAGGCAAGGACCATAAATAAAATCACAGTAGTTAAAAATAGACAGAACAAGTGACTCACAAAGCATTTTTCGCATTTCAAAATTAAGTATATGACGGTTGCTATACAACATTTTCAATGATAAATATGATCTCTGAAGCAAGCCCTTAACATACTCCCGAAACCTCAGCTCCGTATCCAAAACCAAACCTAAGTTCTTTGCAGACCTAACAAAAGGAAGTTTTACACCGTCAAGAGTTATATTAACATTACGACTCAAAAATTCTACGCTGTTCTTGGTACCAAAAAGCAAGAAGAGAGATTTTGAAGGATTTAATTTTAAGTTGTGTTCCATAGACAGCTGACTTAAGATACGTAAATCTTCATTGACTAAGTCTGATGCCTGTAAATAATTTCGATGGTCAAATTGAAAGTATATTTGCGTATCGTCCGCATAAGCCTGAACCTTGCAATGTTTTATTGACCCAAAAATATCAGAAGTGTAAATTATATAGAAAAGAGGTCCAAGTATGGAACCTTGGGGCACCCCAGAAAAAACCTGAATCTGTTCAGAGAAGTTGTTATTACAACAAATTCTTTGAAATCGGTTAGAAAAGTAGGATTTAACAAGACTTAGCGATGATTCATGAAAACCATAATATTTTAACTTGGCAAGCAGTAGTTCGTGATTCAGCGTATCAAAAGCCTTTGAAAAGTCTAAAAGAACCAATATGCTGCTTAATTTCTTATCGATAACCGTAATTATATCATCAGTGACATTAACCAATGGTACAGTTGTGCTGAGATGCTTCGAAAAGCCAGATTGATTAACCGAAATAATATTATTATTAATACAAAAATTAAACAATTGGCGGTTCAAAAATTTTTCAAAGATTTTAGAAAAGGTAGGTAAGATACTTATAATTCTAAGATCGTTAAAACTTAATGGATTTTTTATTTTCGGCAAAGGTCTGCCTATAGAAATTTTCACGATACAGCAATTAATTATGTGTGTAAGGTACTGGTCAAGATAAGGACTACATAATTTTAACATTTTTGCAGATATACCATCCACGCCAGACGCATTAGTTTGAAGAGAATGAACTATATTGTGAATATCTGCAGTTTGAGCCAATTTAAAGGAAAAATTTAATTCCTCATTAAAAATGTCATTATTATAAAATTTAACTTTGGAACTACAGTCAAAGATATTTTGCAGAAATACACCAAAAAAATCATTAATATCATTTGGATCAGATAACTCCTCAGGGATACTTGAATCTTGACTTGAACATATACGAAATGATCTTAAGGAGTTCCACGTTTTTCTAGGATTACGTTCCACACATATAGAATTTAGATATTGTCTTTTTTCCCTCCTTACCATTGAAAGGGTAAAGTTGCGTAGCCGTTTATAGTTTTCCCAGTCATGAACCGTTCTCGTTCTTTTAAATTCCCGCAATGCACGATCCCTTTGTTCCATGAAAACCTCCAGATTTGCTGTAAGCCACGGGGCTTTTGGTTTGGTAATTTTGGCCCCACGAAGTGGCGCATGCTTGTTAAATAAAGAAAGAACTAAGTTTTTAAAAAGGGTAATTTTGCTATCAATATTTTGTTCATAAAGTATATCATTCCAAGGAACTAAGTGAAGATCACATCATAAATGTATTTCTTTTATTTTTATTTTTTAAATCTTTTAATAAATATGTAAATAAATATACACATTACTTTTTTAGCTTTACGGCAGGCTACGAGTAATAATAAAACCCCTTATAGATACTTTGCCACTGGCTGGTGGTCTGCAAATATTTTTTTTAAATCCACCCGAAATCGAGTTTAACTTGCAGGGACTAGCGGGAGTATTTGAGTTTCCAGGATTTAAGTAAGTAACAACAAACGTTAAACTTGTTTTAGTGATTTTTTAGTACTAATGTGATTCAAATGGTATGTTTTCATTTATTGTTAATATCTTTCTTATCCCCAAAAGTGCGTTTGGTAAATTTAAGAAAGAAAAAAATAATTAACACATAGGAAAAGCAAGCTAATATTCCTAGTACAAGGATAGGATGAAAACTTTCCAGCCTGGGTAAGAAAAATGCTAAATATGGGTTAAAAACCCTTTTTTATTTATCTACATAGTCACCATGTAGCTCAATAAGTTTATATTATTGCTGCTCAAAAGCCTGAATGCTATCGCTGTAGGCTGTAGGTTGATTTATCCAGTTCTTTAAAATATGCGTTTGTATAGTTTGTCCAAGCTAACATTTTTAGGTTGGCAATGCGAATATCCCTACATATTAGTAAATTTTGTTTTCAGATTTAAGTTGGCTGATATAAGAATTTTAGTCAGGACCGTACTGAGGGAAGGGAGTTTCAAAATTTTAATATCTTAAAAAAATTGATATTAGATTACAATTACTAAACTCATCAGTATTTTTTTCTTGCTGTTCACATATTTCATTAATTGTGAAACCTTGATGTTTGGCCATAATATTTTATTAAAAATTATCATCTTCGCCTACCTAGTGCAGATAAATAGTTATTTATTAATTGTTTGTTATTTAGAAATAGTTTTACACTTTTTGTACACACTTAGTCCTAAAAAACACTTTCAATTAGAGCGCTTAGGCACGTAAAAAATGTAAAATAGTGTACACTATTTCTGAATATCAAACAGATCTGTTATGTTTTGTTATATTTGCAGGCAAACTCTTTACAGTTGAATTGAAATATCCTGATAAAATATCTCCCTATAAGGGATGGCTCGATATCCCCTATTATGCAAATTTACAATTTTTTAAAGATGCCTAAAGATAAGTCGATTTATTTCATCTGATATAACTTCATTAGCTGCTTCCTATATTAAATTATAAAATAAATAAAACAAAACAGTAATAATTATTTATTTATTCAGAGTATCATTACCACAATAAGATGCTTATATTTTATAAAATAAATTTATCAAAAACGTTGGAAGGTTGTTGTTTGTTTGTTTGTTCCGTTTTTTGGCTTTGATTTCTTCCAGGAAATCGTTCGCCAGCTCTCCCCCTTTCCAGGCACGCGTTGCAGGCAACGTGAGCTTTCCCAGGGCTTTGTCAGTGGAATCTCTGGATTGTCGGGCTCGAAGCCCCCGGAAATTCCGAAATTTTCACAAAACTTAAAATTTTCTAAAATATTTTCTTATCGATGCAAGGCACAAAAAATGGACGTCCGACCAGAAAGACTGCTAGTGGTATCGCGCATAACCCTTTTCTGTAAGTACTGCTCCTTCCTGCTGAGCGCGCAACCATCTTCCGCCATTAGGAAAATCCCTCGTGCGTGGGGCTCCCAGAAAGAAACAGATATAGGAATCATCGCTCACAGCGCTTAGCCCCAGAAGAAGGACTCCATCGTTTGGCTTGAGTTTCTTCTTGATCCCCGATGGCAAAAGCCGTTGATACAGCTCCTTTAGCCGCCTTCCCGGAAAAAACTATGTAGTTTTTTTATCGCGAGCACTTCACTGATCGGAGGTCAAATAGGAACTGAACGTTAGAAGGTCGTGTTTAAGGCTTTAGAAGTGGCAGTGTCCATAAGGGGTTTATATGAGAAAAGCAAACATATGCAATGACGAAAGAAAAATGTATGCAATCTGCACGCAGCAGATACTAGTCTAGACACTTTTAAGATAAGAGAGCAGACAAAGTGGTAGGTTTGGCGTATTAGCAGCTGGACTGTAAATAAATGCTTGTGAGTTCAAGCATTTTGGCAACTACTGTGGCCATTGATGTAATGTGTTTAAATGAAATAGCATTTA
>JAHBCN010014137.1:23243-36854 GCA_019359885.1 Listronotus oregonensis
GCTTCTTAACAAACTTCCTTCTTACGGTCTTCCACCAAGCTCTGTTCTTGGTTTCCATTTTCCCTTTTAATCGACGTATACGTTAGTGAGATGGTCATTCCCCCCTTCCCAAATTAATGGGGGGTCCCCGGGCTCAGTGTGGTACCCCCCTATTTCTTAAAAATTTAACGATCTTCTCTTCACCAAAAATCCCATTCATAGTTTTGCTGGCATAGCCCCCTCCACTCTAGTATTCAATTTCTTAAGCCACCGTGAACCTGATTTCGAAAACAAGCGCAGGTCAATGCAGATATATTTTTCCCAAAAGCCCTCAAACTTATCTTGGTTTGGGGGCCCCAAAAAATCTTGAAAAAAACCCTGTTCGTTTAATGCCTCAAAAACACAGTCATTTTCGCTGTCAAAAAAAAAGTCTGCAAACGCCACCCCTTTAAATACCCCAAGTTCTGCAGAACGAGTCGTTTAATCTTGTGGCTTATTTTGAGAATAACCTCAACGGCACAAACACATTTTTCCATAGCTTCGGAGCTTCAAAAAAATTTTTTCTTCCAAGCCGAAAATATTTCTCTTCTTCCAACTGTACACTCTGTATGTACCCCAAAACAGCCCCCTTTTTAAATATTGTTCTCATGTCTGGGGAATGGCGCCCCCTCAACATTAGCATTCGGGACTCCATTCAAAAAAGACCCTTCGTCTTTTAATGATCCAACGCTCCAAAAGGTTCCTCTTCTTGCCCACCGTCGAGCTGGGGGATCTGTCGCTCTTCTATAGGTATTTTCCGGCTTCTGCTCAGAGGAGTTGGCCATATAATTCCTTTCTGGCAGCCCCCAAAGACAACACGTGGTGCAATTTTTATATCCTTTTCAGTTATTAAAGGCCCCGAATTTCCCCGCTTTCTTCGTTCCTTCATCCAGGTTAAGACTAGGAACCTGTGCCCCCGAAGATTCAGGTAGTAGATCATCTCTAACCCACTTTTCATAATTTTCAGCTTTCATCTCGCCATGGTAATCTCCTTTTTTTTTTAAAAAACACTGGCACCATCAACATCATTTTTTAACCAGATGTAGTATAATGTATCTGAGGAAAATATAAATTTCAATTGTGATTTTAAATTTAAAATTTTAATGTTTCATAAGAATGAAAGGTGTTCTGTAAGAGCACAGGTTTATTCATAAATCCATTTGAAAAGACCCTAACTGAGGTTTTTACCGGGTCTGTGATATATTTATTTTTTTTCGAATACCCCATTCCTGAAGTCTAAATGTTCCATACTACGATTCTAAATGAAGTCAGAAGTAAATTACTGATAAGGGACTTAAATATATTTAGATTTCGTAGTCTCGAAAGTCTAGAGATAAAAGTGTGGAAAGTGGGAAATGTGAGAAAGGCAATAAAGGGATGCTTTTAAGTAGAGTTTGCTCTAATTAAGATATGCAAAAGAAGAAACATACGACAGCTAATGCTTCGGAGCAGAAACTACGAAAATATTCATAAAAAAGAAACAGGTCTTCTACAGCTTGTCGGTGTACAAGAGGAGGCTTTTTTTATAAAACTGCGATAATTTATAAGGCAAAACAAAATTTTATTAGAGGATTGCAAAAGTGCTTCACCTTGAGAATTTTAAAAAATGGGCCCTTCAATTTTTCCTTAAGTGTAGGAAAGAACTTTTTTTTTTCTAGCATATAATTAGTCATGAGAATGTTTTACCTTTCCACTGAAATATACATTGTCATTCTGCCAAGACCTGCGGAAAAAGCTGTTCGAGAAGATTCAGGTTTCATCGAGAAATACCCAAAGATTTTTATTTTCTCATGGAAATCTGGATCTTCTCGAACAGCTTTTTCCGCAGGTCTTGGCGTAAAATTTTAATTTTTTAAAAAAAATTTTCATATAAATTTTTGCTAAAAAAAAATTTCCTACACTTAAGGAATATGCCTTATAAATTATCACAGTTTTACAAAAAAGCTTCCTCTTGTAGATTTTCAAAATTTTTTGAAAATTTCCTTCTCATGCGTTGCACATTTGGTTTTTCCATTAAGCTTGTTACTTATAAATTTCATAGTTTTCATATATTGTCAGCAACTGCCACTGACTATCGGATCCTAAAAAATACATTTATAAATATATTTAGATCTTAAAATATTTCGCACTTCTGAGGATGTATTTTTAGATTATAATACTATTAAAACCAGTTATTTTACCTTATGCAAGATCACTATTCTGATGCATAATTTTTCAAGAAATATATATTAGGTTATATTTTCTTACCTCCGACTTATCACAACTCTGAAGTGGGTTTCGAAGCTTTTCCGAACAGTTATCGCTGTGATTCATACTGTAAAAAATATCTATTCTAGTGGTTTTTTCTTAAAATCAATAAAAATAAAAACTTAGTCTAAAATAAAATAAATTATGAAATACAAAAAATGTCAAATAGTCCACTCAAAAAAAAAAAAACACTGCAGAGTAATCCCTAATCTCACTAATTATTTTAAAACACGAAATAACACACCCAAACACAAGAAAAATTTTATACAAAGTCTAGTGATTTTTGTTTTTGAAACAGCCTGATTCATGTAAGCCAACGCAAAAATGTTAGCTTGGACAAACTATATCATTCGTATCGTAGTTACCATTTGTAAGCATAGAAACTAAGGATGATTCGGATTCGTGATCCGATAAATAAGAATGGATTCCCAGAATTCGATTTTTTAAGGAAAAAAGGAATCGTGATTCGTATCGGTGATTCGATTCCTTTATAAGGATCCGGATCCCTAAATCGATTTCTTTTTTAAAGGATCCATCCCACTTTGATATAGGCTTATAATTGTAACAAATGCATTTATTTGACTGATTTTACAAATACCCAACAGCAGAGCTGTCAAAGTACTCTTAAATAGTACTTCAAGTACAAGTACTTAAAGTACATCAAAGTACTTGAAGTTAACCAAAGTACTTGAAGTACATAAAAGTACTTAAATTAAATAAAAGTACTTCAAGTAAATCAGATTATACTTGAGTAGTATTTTTTGTAAGGAAGTTAGAGGGTTTATTCCTCAAAACGGGGTTTTCCAACAACTCCTAAAAGCTTTAAGGACTGAACCCTACGTCATTGCAAAGTAGGCCAGTCGGTAAAAACTATAATTAGGAAAACAAGTAGGGTTGCTAAGTGTCCCGTTTTAAGTCGGGATCTTATGCATCCGATGTCCGAAATAATGTAAAATTTCGTATGTAAATTTATGGCAACAGGCTACAATGTCGTACTCGGGGAGCGCTTGGGCCTTAAACTATTATAGAAAATATTGGTTTTTCCCAAAATGGGTTTTTTCCCTGTGGTTGCCAACGGGTTGGCGTTGGCACCCGTTGGCATCCAATACATCTGTTAAAAGCGAGTGTTTTCATATGGGTGCCTACAGCAGGTTGGCACCCAAAACCTATTCTTGCGATACCTTCTACTATTAGATATCTTTCTTTTTTATTTTCACCAGACCAGAGCACTTATAATTTTCACGTTAACACAAGACCGATTTAAAGAACAAAAAGTCTAATTCTCAGTAATAGTTACACTTATCTTGCTGTTGGATCTAATTCAAATGAGCGCTGTAATGCAATACAATAGAAACAGCAGCGGTTGCGCGTATTTCTTGTTTTAACTTGTTTGTACGATTATCTAAGGCGTGTAAATTCGAGTACTTGGTTGATTTTTTTACTTCAAGTTCTTTTTATTTACTTGAAGTACTTTCTTTACTTAAAGTTCTTTTTTTACTTCAAGTACATCGTAATACTTCAAGTACTTAAATAAATACTTCAAGTAATTTACTTGGTCAAATCAAGTAAAAATCCAAGTATCTGCATAATAACTAATCAAGTACAAGTAATAAAAAGTACTTAAAGTAAAATACTTGAAGTACAAAAAAGTACTTTAAGTAAAATTTTACTTAAAGTACTTCAAGTATTGACAGCTCTGCCTAACAGAAAGATATTGTTTTTTTCTTGGATTTAAAGACAAGCCGAGATGCATACATCTTGCATCTAACCACCATATTTTTTCTTATTTACAGGGAGTTCTAAGAATTCACGTTTCTCAGGCAAGAAAACTAATGAAACGAGATCTTACTTTTACCGGCCAGCTTACTTCCGATCCATACGCCATAGTTACTATTGGAGATCAAGTGTACAGAACACCAGTCAAAGAACGTACAACAAAACCCAAATGGGATTATTGGTGTGAGGTAAGGCAAAAACAATTTCACAGTTAATTCATAAAGAATCAACTTCGCAAATGACTAAAGCTCGTGTTCTCATGTTCTAATTTTTCAGTGTGTTTCCGCCGAACTAACCTATGTTACATTTTATCGAAATAAATATTTACATTATAAGTCCGAAAAATTAACCTTTACAGTATAAGTGAGATGTTTACGGACGAGGCGACAAAGGCGCTGAGTCTGGAATCTTGAAACAAATACTGTAAAGGTCTTTCGGACGAATAATGTACAATATATTATTTCATACTGTACTGTCGAAATTTGTTTTGAAATAATAACGTATTTTAACCTGCTTTGTATATATACAACATAATTAACTGTCTACTTTGGAAACGGATTTAAAGAGTTTTATCATCCGCTATGTTCGCACGTCGTTGTTGTGGTTGGGCCCAGTAGGATCTTTTGGAATATGCGCTAGAGTTGCTGGTTATCGGCAACTCTTTTGGCTAGCGTATGGAACGGGATCCAAACCAAAGACGAACACAACGGTGCCTCTGAGATACAGGGCGACCTCTTAAAGTATCTAGCCTTACTGCGGTAATACGGGGCTCTGCCGTGGTGGACTGTTACTTCCCTAGCTCCAAACAGAAAGCGGCAGAACCGCTTTCATAGGAAAAAAGTGACAAAGGTGCGCTGACAGAAACGGATAAATCTGTTTCGAGAGGTGCCACCCAAGGCCACAAGTAATCAAAGGTGCGCCGACCGAAACGGGTAAATCCGTTTCGAAAGGTACCCCTGAAGTCACAGGCGCCTGTTTCACGGGAAAGGGCTAATCCATCCCGAACAAACAGGTGCTTAGGAAGGGATCCCTTAATCCAAATAGAAGGCGGACAGAACCGCTTTTATAGGGAAAAGGGTTCCCTGACTTTAAACAGAAAGCGTATAGGACCGTTTTTACCGAGAAAGGCCAGAGATACGGCCTCAGAAGGAACATCTGGTTTCTGTAACAAGGACCTGGTAGCTACCCACGTCACTAGACCGGGAGAGGACGGCATGATGGATCTAATCGTCTGTTCGTTATACTTTCCAGGAGACAGGGACACCAGAACCCATATTGTGCTCGGGTCCGGTAGCGACATGAGTAGGAGGAGATGTAAGAACTCTCTCTCCCAATCTGATATCGGATTCATTAGAAGTCTGATCCTATTGGAAGAAATATAAAAAGGTGTGAGCCACAATAGACCGAGCGGTCGCAGTGGAGGGCGTAAAAAGTCCACTCACTTTAAACCTAACCTAACCTAACTGGTGGAAACATTGTCGGTACTGACATAAAATTTAAATTTGACGAAAAGATTGCGTTGATATATCCAGGAAACGCAACCATTCTGTTTTTACTTATGCCAAGGTGAAAAGTAAAATTAATTGAAATTAAGTCTTATTTTACAATCAATGCTGGTGAAATTGACGAAATTGAGAAAGATGATGGAAATCTCATTTCTGATGAAATTTTGTAAAAAACTAAGGAGTTAGATAAATAATATAAGTTAAATTATATACTATATTAGGTATTTATGTAGGCCGTCAGAAATAATGAAAAATAAGTGGTTTTTAAGAAATTTGATCTTCCTTAGATTTTTTGCTTAGAATATACATATGTTTAAGATACGAAAAATCGAAAAATCTTAACCCGGACACTCGAAAAGGTAAGGGAGGTGCCTAAAAATTTATAAATATGCAAAAAATTGCATTTTTTGCGATTTTTGGGCATTTTTCAAGGGTTTTTCAAGGAAGTTCAATTAAAAAGAGAATATATTGTGAAAAAAAATGTTTTAGTATAATACAAGTTTTAAATTACATATTGGGTTATTTAGGATCTTTTATGGACCGTTTGTACTTCATAATTTCTTCGAAAAGTGCATAATTTGCCCCGTTTAAAAAAATTACCAAATGCTTATATACTCATAAAAAAGTATAAAATGTTATAAATACTATCGCATTTTTTTTTAAATAAAGGATAAAATTCTTAATTTTTGAAACCTTATAAAAAAATTGGAAATTACAAAAAAAAAAAAAAAAATTATCCAAAATTTAAAATTTATCTGAGAATAACCCATATACATCGTGTGTATAATTTTATATATATATATATATATATATATATATATATATATATATATATATATATATATATATATATATATATATATATATATATATATATGAAAATTAAGATATTTGACAATATTAATGAGTATTGAAAAGTGTCACTTTAAATGTCAAAATTAGAAAAAAGTGGTTTATGTTTTTAGTTTAAAGTTTACGTTAAAAGTATTCCCTTATTAAAAATTCAAGAAATCAGTTACATTGGTTATTTCTATAAATAAAATGTATTTTAAAATTAAAAAGCATTTTTATTTTCAAAATAAACAATCTCCAGTAGTAAGTTTCATAACGTACAAACCCCACTTTTTTTTTAATGTAGAAATTTTTTAGGCCGTGACAAAATTCCAAACGGAATAATCAAATTTTAAAAAGAATACACCAATTTCAATTTATAGTTGTTTTTCGTTTTTTCTTAAAGTGTTAATAATGGAGATTGGACACTTTGGAACTAACCCCACAAATATAAAGTTCAAACTCATCGTCTGAGATCTTTACTGCTCCCTCTATTGGGATAATTTGGGCGATCCTTCTGTGATGTTTATTAATAAAGGTATATTTTTTTTGGTTTTAGTTTATAATAGAAGAAATAAATGGAGTCTATTTGTATATAAGTTTATGGGACGAAGATACCATACAAGAAGACGAACCACTTGGAAGGTACATTTAATAGTTCAACGTTAATGTAAATAATTTTCTCTTAATTAAAAATACTTTGTATTTATTTTGATTCAAAAATATTTTTTGGAGTTCTCCAGAAGAACTATAGACCAGTGCGTGTACATTCAATTAACCCTTACAAACTTTCAGATCATTTTAAAACATACAAAAGTTTTAGTATTAGGTAGGGCATGGATCAATATTTTCTAGACTAAAACGAATTAAAAAAATGTACATGACAAGGATTTGAAAAAAAACAAATATGGAGATATTAAACAAAAACTAAAACTTTAAAGAAACTGAACAACAATTTTAACTTTTTTTATAATTTTTAGGACCAAAGTATTGGTATCAAAACTAATAGAAAGGAAAGCTGCTGATGTGGTAGTATTTAATGGCCTATAAAATTACCTATTTAATAACTTTAATAACTTTCTTTTAGTGGTTCAAGCTGGAGGATGTTAAACATGGACAAGTACAAATCAGATCTACCTGGTTGACGTTAAGTACAAATTACAACGACTTAAAAACTGTAAGTTTTGTATGCTGTTCAGTCGACACTCGCTTTTGAAAATTTTAATGGTATTAAAATTAAATTTTGATGCTATTTTGTTTTAATAATAGTTAACATAAGAATACGAACACGTCAAAAAGGGCCAAATTAAATTGGTACGACTTTCCACGCACCACGTTAAAATTTCAATTACGCAGTTGGTGGCGATTATTGCATCGAGAGTAACTTTATACCAAATCCAAGCTCTTCTAACAGGGTTCCCGAGAAAAAAAATAAAAACCAGTTTTTGAAGACCATCTTCAAAGGGCCATAACGCCCTTAGGAGGCATTTCCAGACATATGTTCATATGAACTTTTTTTCATACAGTGAGGCCATAAAGTCTGGAAAAGTACCTTTTGCAGGTAAACAAGCACCATAAAAAACGTCAACAGTGGATTTAGTTTTTAGGTTTAAAATTTTTTAAAGAAAAGAATTTATACTGGGTGTTTCAAAACAGCAGGCCATCTACTTCTTTTTTTTAAAATTGCACCACCTGTATATTTTGACATTTTTTTATGTTACGGACAATCTAGACACATTTCATGTACATTGTCCTATGCCTATCTTCAACTGTTTTCGAGTAATCAAGGTTACATGCCATAATTTTAGAAAAACGAAAATTCAAATAAAAATAATTTATTTCGCAAACTTTAACATAACAAATGCTGAAACTGTTGCCCGTTCACTTCTTGGCAGTATCCTAACCAATCGATGAACTCTTGTTGCACGTTGCGAATAAAAGAAATTGGGATTTGTCAAATTTCATCTCTTATACGATTTTTTATGGCATCGATATTGGGAGGCCTATTAAAATAAACTTTGCTTTTTAAATATCCCCATAGAAAATAATCTAGGGGAGTCAAATCCGGAGATCTGGCCGGCCACTCGACAGGGCCACGACGTCCTATCCATCTGTTAGAAAATATTTCATTGAGATACACCGTTTTGTTGAAACTACATAGTCGGAGTGGGTAAATCGGGTTCATTACCTGAATACAGTTGAGCCAAAGCAGGAATTAACTCCAGATGCAAAAAATCTAGATAAATTTCGCCGGTCAAGTTTTCGTTGAAAAAATACGGGCCTATAATCCTATCTTGAAATATCCCAGCCCAAACATTAATTTTTTCCGGATACTGCGTGTGAGTCACTTGAGCCCAATGAGTATTCTCTTTTGACCAATACCTACAGTTTTGTCGATTGACACTACCATTAAGAAAATAAAATATTTCTACAAAAAATGGATCCTCGATGCACCGCTCTTGCATATTTTCGCAAAACTCGAGTCGGCGGTCATAGTCGTCTTCTTTTAATTCATGTATTAATCTTATTTTGTATGGATTGTACTTTGCATGTTTCAGAATATTTTTTACCGATGATTCACTAATGTCTAAATTTAATGCTACTTGACTTGTAGGTAAATGTGGATTTTCGTTATAATTAAGTAAAACATCTAATTTTACATTGTCATCTAGTTTTGGCCTACCTGTTCTAGGAAGGTCTTTTACACAACCATGTTCACGGAATTTTTTAACAATTTTGCTGACTGTAGATTCTGTAATAGCTTGCTCCCGATATAGATGGGCGTTATTAAAAATTTCACAAAAATCATAAGGATTTCGATTCTTTCTCGTTCTGAAAGCATATCTAATAAGATTAGTTCTTATACAGTATATCACAAATTGACACAGTGATCACTAAAACAACAGTCAAAATGACAATTAAGGTACCAAACGTAAGTCGGACCGATTTAATTTTGCAAGCAATTAATGTGCCAAAAATGTTACTTTTTAAACCTTGATTACTCGAAAACAGTTAAAGATAGGCATAGGACAATGTACATGAAATATGTCTAGAATTGTCCGTAACATCAAAAAATGTCAAAATATGCAGGTGGTGCCATTTAAAAAAATGAAGTCGATACCGGCCCTGCTGTTTTTGAAACACCCTGTATAAATTCTTTTCTTTCAAAAAATTTTAAACCTAAAAACTAAATCCACGTGTCCGAGCGTTTTTTACTCAGGTGCTTTGTTTACCTGAAAAAGGTACTTTTCCAGATTTTATGGCCTTACTGTATATTTTTGTATAGAATCACCCCTTAAAATATACGAACGGAATTTCCGGACACCCTGTATAATTCTAAAGGTTTTTTAAATACGCTAATTTTAATATTGAACTGCCCATTTTGTCAAAACTGACCTTTTTTAGTTGTCTTACTGTTAATCTGGAGCGACAGTTTTTTTTTTTTGGTTTATTTGTCCCCATCTACGATGATACTGTATACATACTTTTATAGACTATGACCTATGCTTGAGAGGGGGGGAGCGTAATGGGGTCGCCTCCCATTTGTTAAAACAAATTAAGTAATTTTTAGAAATAATATTTTTCTTTGCTTTATTATACTAAACTAAACGGTTCGGCAGCCGTAATTTTTGTAGTCAAGCTATTGTTTTTAGACCCACTAATTTTTTTATTATTTTTAGATTCTTAACGACATAGAAGAATTAGAAGTTCCTACTTTGAGTTCAGCAATATTAACAGTTTTTATTGATTCAGCCACTGATATTTCCGTAAGTAAAATATATTAATATTTTTTTAGCTAATACAGGGTCGTTCAACAAGGACTGAACAAGGCCATATTTGTTATTTAACAAAAATGTAAGATAGTCAGGTTGTAAAATTTTTCCTATAAATTTCAAATAAATATTTATTTGATTCATATTCATCTGCGTTAAAACAAAAGAGATTCTTTCTATCGGGTTATTTTTAAAAGTGTCTAATTTTTAGCAACAACAGAATCAACCCAATTTATATCTAAATAGAAAATATAAAAATAAGTACCATTGACATTAGGTTTCTAATGACCTAATTACCTTCACTTATTACTGTTTTATTCGGAAACACGAAAAAGTAGGTAAAAATTAGTTATTATCTTTGAACGCTTCATTCTCAAAAAATAGCTCATAGACAAGTAGTGGGACAGTTATGGTATAAGTTTATGTTTTAGAATTCTACATCGGAAAAAATGGAACCATATGTTGAAATACAATTTGGAAATCAACTAAAATCAACAAAAATAGCTAAGAAACAATCAGATCCCAGGTGGGAGGAGGGTTTTACGTTTTTAGTAACAAATCCTGAGAACAGCTATATTGTTTTTAAAGTTATTGATGATAAAGAAAAAAATACGTTGGGTAAGCTGATTTATTTATTTGTTTATTAAAGAACCATCTGCAATAAGTGATAGAAAATTTCCGGAGATATATATTTGGAAATATTTCCGGAAATCTGCTATAGGAAACTTTGGAAATATTGGAAATAGAGAAATAAAAACTACAAAACTTAAAAAACTAAACATTTCATAAAAGTTTATCATAGATGATACCATAAATGTCAGATTTGGCTGGATATTTTGAGAAACGAGTTTAAGTTCTGAGGTATTCAAAACCAGGCAAAAAATATCTGGCTAAAAATGTAGGTACGAATAGTATGTGGTAAGACAATTGCACGAATGAAACAAAGTTAAAAGCAAGATAAATGTAATCAACAATTTAGAATACAGTCGCTACTGAGGTAACGAATGACGTCACGATTGATAGATCCGTAAACTTATCGATGTTTTTAACCACTAATTTTTTCCCTTCCATCCAATAGCAAATTTCGATTTTTGGCGTATCAAATGGGGTTCATGAGTCAAATTGTCATCCAAAAGTTAAAACACGAAGTACAATAATATAAATAAAAATTTAAGTAATAAAAATACAAAGAAAACTGTGAAATTTTTAAAAAAGTAAATACACACGACCACGACATGGCACAATAAATACAAGGTAGGATCACCAGCGATCCAAAATCGGTTCGCTTTGCGCAATGACGTAGCAATGTGACTTCGTGCCAAAATTTAAATAGAAAGCCTGCAATCTTTGTGAATTTTTTGCCATTTTTAAATATTAGGCTTATTTTAAAGATATGGGCTTTTAATATAACAAATTATCTTAAACTTCAACTAGTTTTAGAGTCACAAAACTACCGAAAAGCAAAGTAAAACGCTAAACAAATTAATAAAAAATACCACTATAAACATACGGCTTCAACTCAATTTAAAACAAATTTTGGCGAGAACCGATAACCTAGGATAAGGTGTTATGACGGCATATTACGTCATTTCAATTGTTGTGTCAAGTATCAAATTAAAATAATGGAGGATTCGCGGCTTTTCCATTGTGTTGGTGCCTATGATGTCTTTTTTCTATGGGTTAACGACTATTTGGATTGCAAATTTTTCGATTTAATTAGTTAATTTCCTAATGAATGAATAGGTACAATTATATTTAAATCATAGAGGAAAAGATTTACTTGTTAAAGTTGACTTGAAAACAGCTAATATCTTATTGAATGGAAAGTTAGGTTTTAATCTTATCTTTTTGACTTATTGCTTGACTCTCTAAAGACCTTACATTTGGATTTAAACTCAAAAAGCGTATTAAACGATTAATAGGTAAATTGACACACGCGTGACATACGTAAACCGTTTCGTTTTTGTGAGGATATGCGGGTTAAGCACGGTTAGAATCAACGAATTCTTGAATAGAAATAAAGTAAACAAACCTTGTTTGGTATTAATATATTCAGGGGGGCGAGGAGGGATAGTTCTTGTAAACACACTGCACCGGCAACATTGATGAAACACACTGAATAACAACACTCCGGAAATAATAACTTCTTAAATGTTTATGGTATTGCACCATAATTTACATTTTTATAAACCGATGATTCTTTATTGTTAAAAAATATTTTTAAAGCCGGAAAACTATTTTTGTTTATTATCTGAAGTGACAGACAGATATGACATTTACTTTAGATGCTTAATTCGATTGCTGTTGATCAAATCAGTTTACAGAACGTGTTATTAAATAATACAACCTACTAGAAAGAGATAAAATGACATCGAAGTGCCGTATAACACCTGATTTACTATAATTTTTTATTAAACGAATGCAGCAGCTGTCCAAATCAACCTTGTTACGGTGCTTGGAACTGTATGTTAATAAATGTTTATATTCAAATTGATGTTGCCTATATTAACACAAAAACCAACATTTTTGAATAATTTTATTACATTTTCAAGGTAACTTCCTGATTTTGGCTTTTGAAATTTGGCAATTTGTTTACGTTTTTCCAAAACAAAAACAAACAGATCACTATATCAAACACCTTGCCTACAAACTGGCGTTGCGTTAATTCTAGTCCTTGAGTTCGGTAAAAACGGTATGTCGCGAAAAAATCCTTTTAGTCACATTACTATGTAATAACCCGGCTATCACGTGACAAACGTCATGCGCAAGATCCTACCTTGTATTCATTGTGCCATGCGACCACGAGACCCACATTATGCAACTTTATTAATAGGCATATCTTTATCGATATCATTTACAACTTGAATATTATAAGGGCAATTAAACTTTTTCTAGAGCAAGCAATAGTCAACAAGCAATAATCGGTGAATCCCCGAGATCGATATTTTTTTGTAATCGGAAATTATTATTCTAGTTTGAAATTTGTATCGTACAAAAGTATAATAAATATATAAAAATCTTTGTTTTGATGGTTTAAAACACATTCTATTTTTTGTAATTTCCAATATTTCCGACACACGTTCGAAAATTTCCAATATTTTCACTTCCAATAAAATATATTCACTGGAAATATTTTCATTTTCAACACTAATGGCAATATACAGGGTGCTTCAAAAAAACTTATCCTGAAAAATTTAGGGAACAATCTTTATGTTCGCATAAACCACATGTCTTCACTAATTTTAAAAACCCCTAAGAGACTGATGTCGTTTTCATGTTAATGGGAAAATATTTTTTAAATTATTGGTGATAATTTTCGATGGAGTAGTTATATAAATTGTTTTACTAAAAAAAATAATAAAGCCCTATGTTTCTTCAAAATTATCAATTCCCAACAAATAGTGGCTAATCATATTTTCACTGAAAAAATTAAGAGCGCACCACTGGTAGACGTTAAAAAA
>JAHBCN010014138.1:0-23241 GCA_019359885.1 Listronotus oregonensis
AAAATTTTAAAATATTTTTTAAAATAAAAATATATATATATATATATATATATATATATATATATATATATATATATATATATATATATATATATATATATATATATATATATATATATATATATATATATATATATACAGTAGCGCTCAAAAGTATTTTGACAAACATATTTTTTACATTTATTGAGAGAGAACAAAAAAACACAAAAATTATTAGGTTACATTTTTGTAATATATTTAACGTTGTACAGAATAGGGACAAAATAACCTTAGTTCGCAACAAAATAAAGTATACATTTTTTAAAACAAAAAAATTAGTGGATCATAAGTATTTTGACATCACTGAAAAAAAAATGTTTTAACAGAGAATTAGTATCTTTAGCAATGGGAAAGTCAATATTTAGTAGCATATCCCTTAGCCTTTATAACAGCTTCACACCGCGCTGGCATCGAGTCAACCACCTTGTCTAATCGGTTCAAGGGAATTTTCTCCCATTCATATTTCAAAGCTTCATATAAAGCGTCTTTATCCGAATAATTTCGCGTTCTTATTCTACGATCTAACTCCTCACACAGATGTTCTATGGGATTCAAATCTGGACTTTGACTTGGCCACTCTAGAACGTTGACTTTTTTGCATTTTATAAAATTACAAATGTACTTGGATCTGTGTTTCGGATCATTATCATGTTGGAAATACCACCCAGCTGACATATGTTGCCTAGCATATGGCAGCATTTGAGTTTTTAATACATTTTTGTACACGAACAAGGTCATATTTTCTTTAATTCGCACTAATGGGCCAACGCCAGAGCGTGAGAAACACCCCTAAACCATCACACCACCACCTCCGTGTTTAACAGTGGGTACTTGATAACGAAAATCATATCATGGTTTTTCGTCGGCCTTCGACCATGCAATCCGAAGAATTTTAAGCGTCGTTTGACAGTAGAAACGTAAATGTCTATGTTGTAATTTTCTTTTAATTCATTTTTTATCACCACAGCTGACTTTCGGCAATCACTAGTTGAAAACTTTTTTATAGTATTATCGACTTTAGAAGATGTTTTTTTTTCGGATGGCCACTTCGAGGCTTGTTTTCGACAGTCTTTCGTTCATTATACAGTTTATTCCATACACTAATGAGTTGTCGAGATACTTTAAAAATGCGAGAAACTTCTGTTTGTTTCAATCCTTCTTTCAATGCATTTATTACTGCTTTTTTAAAGTCACTAGAATATTCTTTGGATTTCGTCATGTTGAAATAATCACAACAAGTAAATATAAACGAAAATAAAAACTCAGGTTAATCTAACGCCCGTGAATTTTCAAAGCTCACTGCGTGTCAAAGTACTTTTGCGCTGGCAATTAATCTATTTCTTTCGATGGCACGTAATGTCAACAAGCAAGTTAAAACCTGACGCGTTCAAACGATTGCAGTTAGACTACTCCTCACTATATTTAAGGTTATTTTAAATATAGTATTATTTTAAAAGAAATTATATCAAATTTAATGTTGTCAAAATACTTTTGAGCACTACTGTATATATATGTATATATATATATATATATATATATATATTATATATATATATATATATATATATATATATATATATATATATATATATATATATATATATATATATATATATATATATATACTAAAAAATGAAACCAGAGTAGTGGAAATGCAGTCAATTGACTGCATTTCCACTACTCTGGTTTCAGATTATTTTCTTTAACTAGTCAGTCACGACTACCCTTCCTCTCTATAAAAGATGCACATATACTGTGCATTTCTTATGGGGAACCTGTTGATGCGGCGTAGAATTAACACTATATAAGTTGGTCTGGTTATTATCTTAGTATTTAGGTTTTTAATATAGTCTTAACTAAAATTATACTCAAGATATAATAATAATACGCGTATATTAAAGTATTTTATGTAAACAAATAAATGAATATTAAAAACAAAACAATAAAAAATAAATAAGCGCGCTACCGCCCCTCCGTTTTTCCACCTTCCTCGGTTCTCCGTCTTTTTACGCGTCGTATGTACCATTTTGCTGCCGTTTGCAGATTCTGGTTCGGGGAACCATGACATCACCGACTCGGCTCCAATCTTGGTGATTGAAATGCTTACATTAATTAGGCTATTATTTTTTTATGATTTATTTTAAAATTTTACGAGAAATTTTATTATGTATGGGGATATTTTATTTTGATTGATATGATATATATTCCTATAAATATCCAAATAAATACGTGAAAATAAATTTACAACATTATATTTTCAAGTTATATTTTAGGAACAGAAAATTGTAATAACAAATAATAATTTTTGTACCAATAAAAAAAATGCTTCACTACTGAGATTTCTACAAAAATATAGTGTTACATTTTAAACAAACAAAAAGATCATTTTAATTTTCACTTATAAACGGTAAAAAAACATTCAATACAAATGGCTGGACTTCCTGGACAACCTGGGCAGATGTAGGAAACTTGCTTACTATGAGCTATAGCGTATTTTCTATCATGGTCTCTTGAATATTTCATGTAACAAAACTTACATCGGGCTCTTTTCTCTGATGGCTGCATTTTATGATCTTGACCTGCATTGTTTTCTTCTGAGCTCAGTGGTTTATAACTCTCCAACAATTGCAAACAAAGATTTTCTCTGAAAATTGTAATTTGGACAGATGAGTTATTAGCAACTTTGTACAAATGGCAAGCATTTACCACCGATGTACAGGGTTTTCCCGTATAATTGCGCAACTCTTTAAAATCTTTATTTTTATAGATAAAAAAATAGTTTATATGAAAGTTGCAGGATTTTTCATGAAGATTTTCATGGTGTAAGATAGAAAAACAAATGATGACCGGAAAATTAACAAATCACTATCAACTTCCTTATTTTAAATGGAACACCCATATGATTGAAAATTAAAATTTGGAATCTTCCTCTTTTAAATATATATAACTTATCTATGTTTGGATAAACGAGTTGCAAGTTATTTAATTTAAAATCTGTTCTTATAAGCCATAGTTAGCCATGGATACAACCCAAAGTTTGCAAAGTTAAGTGGCGTTAGCCATGGTTCGTCTTGGAAACCAAAGAAAAATATATATTTGACAGAAGCAATTTTGGGTTATATATATATATATATATATATATATATATATATATATATATATATATATATATATATATATATATATATATATATATATATAATATATATATATATAATACATATAATATATATATATATATATATATATATATATATATATATATATATAATATAATAATATATATAAGTTTCTTGTTTCGTTGGGAATAGGTTTTTGTTATTTGTTATTTAAGGAAACACATCACTTTGACGTTTCGCCCATTATATTGGGTTTTTCAAAAAACATTATTTTTGGTTATCAACCTAAAAGGGAACAAATTTAACTATAGATTTTACATGTACATAAAAGAAAACAAACAACAAAAACATACACGACTTACAATGGCACTACGATGATTTAATATACATTTAAAAACATTGTTTTAATAATTTTTAATTTTTAAAATACGCACCTCGAAGAAACATCTTGGTAATCGGACTATTTAAAATGTATTGGACAAATAACTTAGAATATGTTAAAAAATGCTTATTTTTTTATTTTTTGTTATTAGGAATTTTAGATTTATAAGAAAAGTAATGTTGATTTTACTTGTTATTTTTTTTATTTAGATTTAATTTATAAAAGTATTTACAAAATTTATATACAGGTTGCTTTAAAATTAGGAGTTAGGATGGTTCATATTAGATTATGATATATGTGGCTGAGGTTGCTGATATCTTGTTTGTCATTGAGAGCTTGTGGTTCTTTTTTTATATGAATCATTTCCTTAATTAAAAGTTTCTGGTGATGATTTTCTTGGGAAGAATTGCAGTGTTTTTAAAATCGAATTCATGTTTCAAATTTGCTTCATGTTGTGTAGAGCTGTAGAAGCGTTTTTCGTATATTTGTGCCCATTAGTCTCTATCAAGATATTGTGTTGTTTTCAATATATTTTTTTGGGCAATTTAAACATGGAATTGAGTAAACCAGGTTTGACTTTTTTTTCTTAGGGACTTGGCTCTTTAAGGGTGTAAATAGTGATGATAAAAGGTTTTGGGCCTTGTGGCATACAACTATGTCATGTTTTGCCAGAATATATTTTATTTTTTCGGACAATTCCTGGGAGTATGGCATGGCAACATATTTTTTACCCTGTCAGTAACTGGATATTTTTAGTATTATTTTTATTGTTGAAAATTTAAAAGTGCGTTGTTTGATAATTTTGTTTATTTGTTTAATGGGAAAATTATTTTCTTTCAAAGTGTTTCTAACTTTTTTTAAAATTTGTGGACGTAGTTCTGGTGAAGTAATTTTAATGCCCTATCAGTTAAACCAATTATTACACTATTTTTTTGTGAAATTGGGTGATTTGAGTTATAATTTAAATAACGTCCTGACCAAGTATTTTTTGTGTACCATTTAGTTTTAAGGCATTCGCTATTTTCACTTTTATTAAGGTTAAGTGAGAAAATTAATTTCATTATTAATTTCGATTTCAGACGAAATTGTATTTTAGGGTGAAAATTATTGAATAAATTCACTAGCTCATCTACTTGACTTGATGGTAATGCTGTTAAGAGTCGTCAACATATCTTTTAAAGAAGATTATTGGAATGCTGATATTATTTAGTATTTTTTCTTCTAAG
Source organism: Listronotus oregonensis (assembly GCA_019359885.1). Taxonomy (NCBI): domain Eukaryota; kingdom Metazoa; phylum Arthropoda; class Insecta; order Coleoptera; family Curculionidae; genus Listronotus; species Listronotus oregonensis. The sequence continues at coordinate 4,767 of JAHBCN010014138.1, forward strand.
TATTCCATAACAAGTTGGGCAACAGTTGAAGATATCGGTGAACCCATCGCGCAACCGTCTAATTGTTAATAAAATTTGTCTTCACGAAGACATATATATATATATTTTAAAAAAATATATATATATATATATATATATATATATATATATATATATATATATATATATATATATATATATATATATATATATGTAGAGAGGAAGGGTAGTCGTGACTGACTAGTTAAAGAAAAAAATCTGAAACCAGAGTAGTGGAAATGCAGTCAATATTAAAAACCTAAATACTAAGATAATAACCAGACCAACTTATATAGTGTTAATTCTACGCCGCATCAACAGGTTCCCCATAAGAAATGCACAGTATATGTGCATCTTTTATAGGCTTGAAATCAACTGATGCTTGTGTATAATATATATGCACATGGCGCGGTGGGCAAGTTGGATGTGCATATTATAGATGCATATGGCAGTCAACGTGTTAAGTGGGAAGAGGGGTGTAGAGGATTGTGACATTGTGTGACAAGGGTTATGGGGGGTCATCAGCTTTTGACATCACCTGTAAAAATCTGAATTATTAAAACGCAAAACTTAAATGTAAACGAAAATCTTGAGAATTTTTTTTTATTATTTTGTCAATTATTTAAAATATTTGATTTGATGTTAATTCCATAGGAAAATATTTTTAATTAAAATAAAAAAAATGAAATTACTGGTTTGATGTTTAGATGTAAAATTTCAAAATATGTGACGTCACACTAGGGGGAGGGAGTCTTACAAATGTGACGAGTTTTGAATAGGGGGGCAACAACCTTAGGTATGAATTTTTTGTAATAATATCAATTTTAGCGCTTTTTCCGACTTCCACTTTGATTTTTTACTAAAGTCCCATTGACGCGATTAAATTACAATAAAATTGAAATGTTCTACTGTAAAAGAAAAAAATATATATTTTTAATACATTTCTCCATATTAATGAAAAAGAAAAGCAAAAGACTGACTAGTTTACTTCTAAATATTGAATACCAATTGGGACAGTCCACGAAGGCTTAAGCCAAAGTACTAACGTACTGTGGGTGTCTGAAGTGTGGTTAGAGAGAGTTTATTCACACGATACTTAAATATTTGGATATTTGGAAGAAAAGGGAAAACTCCTGCGGGTAGCAGGTTTCATAGTCTCGATACTCTAGGGATGAAAGAATGAACAAAGTGGAAAGTTTTCCTCTCAAACTGTACTATAATTTCATGTTATGTGGGTAATATCAAATATAAATTTTATTTTTTCTATTTTAGGTTCTATAAAACGAATGTTAGTAGCTGTATATATGCTTTATTTTATGGGAATGTACGGTGTTGGAATATGGGGCTTCGACAAATGCCCCTTTAATTGGCCAAATTCCATTTTTTCTAATTGTAGTCGGTAATTATAACCTTATTTATTAATTTTAGGCTGAAAAAAGTCCAAAGCGTTTTAAAATAAATTTAACTATACCTAAAGTCCAAAATTTCTGTCAGTGACTCATTTAATACCGGGCACCCAACCGACGAAGCGGCTGAATAAAAATCTAACACTAGTAAATGATTTTTAAGCCTATGATATACATTTCCGCTCAAATAACAGTGAACCGGCCAAAAGTTTTATCGCCACGTTGTCATAATTCGCAAAAATATATCACCAGCCAGCGATCGCACTTAAAATAGCACGCCAATATGTATTGAAATCATTGTTATCGAGAAAACAATAAAAGTGGCAACACACATTCCTTAGTTTACAACTTGAAGAGACTTGAAAATAAGCGTATCGACAGGGTTTTCGTGCTGTTCGATTATTTTATTTAGTTATTATTGATTATGGACAGATTTTGTAAGTTTAAATTTTAATTGCTATACAGGGTATTTTCTAAATATTATAAATTTCTAATAATTGTAGTATATATATATTGTTTTGTGCCAATTTTATAATAGTTTATCTTATTTAGTGTATATAATTGTATATAAAGATTTAGCGTTGTTAAGTGCTTTTAATTCTGTAAATTATGAATATTAACCAACCTTTAACTAGTTATCCGCCTACAAAAAAAAACTTAGTTAACGTTAAAAGAACGAATAATGGTTAAAAATGTTTACCATGGGATTCGGGAACGAAATCCAGAACTAACCACTTTGAATGCTGCAGAGATATGTGCAACTTTAACAAAGTTTTTCGCGTACGGTATTCAGAGTTTTAAAAGGCAAAAAAATCAATATTAGTAATTATTCGGATACTGGAAAATGCGATTTTTTCGCTATTTTTTTGCACACTTCTTACTTTTCGATTGTTAAACATGAATTAGAAGCTGTTTTTTTGGCTGCCTCTTATAGTATTTAAAAATAATAATAATTGAATTGTTTAATTCCATTTTACGACATATTCATTTAAATTCTGTCATTTGCACGAAAACATATTTAAAAAACTCATAATATGTTAATATTAAAAAAAAACACTTAAAAAGTGAGGAAAACACTTTAATTTTCAATAAAAAGTAGGTAAAACGTTTACGTCCGAATTCAACTCGAAATTCTAAAAATGTTGACCTGTTACCAGGTTGTAATAGTTTTCTTTATGACATTTTTATAAGGTATGCGAACCTTGCTTCGCTCGACCCGCAATGTTTGATCAAAAATATTCTCGATATGGAAATCCTAAATATGAAACACGAAAGACCCGAAATAGTTATTGGATTCTACAAGCTGATGATCTCAGAGCTTTCGTGTTCCTTATATAGTGGATATTTTTGATGAAGCAATGCGTGTGAATATCGTATTTAATATTGAAATTGCAAGATCGGTGGTGAATTGGCAAGTCGGTGTAACTTGGATTGTCTATCGTTCTGCTTTTACATCTTTTTTAATTTATGTTAAGACTAAAATTTTATTATTTTTTTCATGTAGTAAAATAAAATCAGAGAAGGTAAAATTAAAGTAAAAATGTTTTTTTTTGGAAAAACGTTGAAAAATCGCCAAAAAACTCAAATTTGTGTTCTATGACCTCAAAATAGGAGGTGTGCAAAATTAAGCAAAAAAATTACATTTTTCATTAATCCGAATAATACCAAAATAATATAGGCTTGTTACTAATTTAAAGGGTTGATGAAAATGTGAGAAAATAACTTTTGCTTGTAAAAAATATTTTCATGTTTTGACGAAATTTTATCATTTATTTTCTACTCGACTGGAATTGATTCCCCTGACCCCACACAACCCGGGGCACTCTAAAAGCGAGCAATGCGTCATTGACGAAATTTTGGACTTGAAGTATAGTTATTGACTTAAATTTTAGTCCAACAAAAAGATTTAAAACATTTAAATAAGAATTTCCAAACAGTCTATTCTCCAATCTCGAATACACAGTATAAAGTCGCTTAAAAATCGTGTGCATCGAAAATTTGGATTCTCGAATATCATTTTCGACGTTTTATATTCGAAATTTTTGCGAGTGGGTGGGACCCATTTAAGAAATAAATTTTCGAAGATTACAACAACAAAATCCAAGGCCTGCTCTCGAACTCCGCATACAAACCAATCCACAGGGACCCAACTCCCTATTTGGAGAAAACAGCAGAAGCAAAAATAAAGGCATCACCACTCGACGAAAACACCCAGAAACTGTTAAAACCTTGTGAGAAATCTTCCCGATGCCCCAAGTTTTACGGCCTGCCCATAAATTCATAAAGAAAGACCCCTCTACGACCTATAGTAAGCTCAATCGGCTCACCACACAAAGCCTAGTAAAATACATAGCCACCTATCTTCAGCCACTTGTCAAACGAATCGCGTCATATGTCAAGAATTCGCAACATTTTATTGAACGAAGTGTCGTTGCTCACACAAGTTCCTGTAGACGAAACCCTGACTCTTATCAAAGAAAACCACCAGCCACCCAAAACACCTCATGACGCTAGCAAAACATTGCTTATCGAATACCTATTTCATGTATCCAGGGCAATTATATAAATAAATTGAAGGATCACCAATGGGCTCACCACTCTCTCCAGCTTTGGCAAACCTATTTATGGAGAACTTAGAGACCACCGCCATCCAGACAGCTCAATATAAGCCCTAGCTATGGTTACGCTACGTGGATGATACTTTCGTTATTTGGCCACAAACTCAACTTGAGTCATTCCTACAACAGCTAAACTTGATCCATATAAAAAACCAGTTCACCATGGAGGTCGAGAAGAACAGCGAACTACCTTTTTGGATATGTTGGTCAAAAAGAAAGATAACGGGGTTCTGGGACATACCGTATACAGAAAGGCAACACACACAAATAGATATTTAAATGCCAAATCCCACCACCACCCCGCACAGCTTCTGTCACTAGTTAGAAACCTTACCCACCGAGTCCAATCCACCACATTTACGAAGAACTCAATCTGCTTCAACAAGCTCTCTCGCAAAATGGTTTTAGACGAGACGCAGCCCAAAAAAACCTTAAAGGTAAAGCAAGAAAACCGGAAACAGAACAACAGACAAAAGCGTTCCTACCATACATCCAGGGCACCACCGACAAAATTGGAAAGATTTAAAAAAAGCAGTCTCTCTAAGTACAACCATAATCAAATAAAGCTGAAGTTTAGAAGTAACTAGCGCCATCCCGTTAAGAAACTTCAAAACAACCAATCTCAGTACAAACAGGTTAAAATGTTAATGTGCGCCATGAAGGTGTATTATGCAAAACATATTCTGAAGTGGCTCACAACAACACCGTGAGTGAAAACTGTCTTCCCATTGGTTCACGGATATGTAAAATTCGAATGAGCTATTTTGCCAATTTCAAGTAGGTGACGTCCACCACGTGATTTTAAAAGGGGAAACGCATTATTTTTACCCAAACAGCAGTATAATAAATAAATATCAATTATTAAGCCTTGTTATACATAATAGTAGAAAGGCAGACTTTCTTTGGGCATAGAGACTCCTTAATGAAGAGAAAAATTATTGATCCATCATTGATTTTTCTTTTCATCAAGTAATAAAAAAAGTAAAAAGCACTTTTATTCATGTAAATATTAATAAATTAAAACATTTTTAGGCATATATTGCGTGCTGATAATGACGATGAGTCTAATGTTGAAAGAAGTTAAGATAATACCAATTATTATCGCATATTTATATTTTCTTTTATTGGGTAAGTATAGATTTAATATTTTAGGGCCTCTAATTTACGAAATCTTGCCGTTGACAAAACATTTTCTGATGTCGCATTTGTGTCCGTGGTTAATGTTTTCTTTTTAAATTAAAACTAAAATATTTTCTTGACGGTTTTGTCGACGTTCTTGGTAAGCAAGAAAAAGAAAATATCTTGTAAGGTTTAATAAGACGAACTGCTTCTTAAGCTTTTTCGCCACAGCGAACATGACTGTGTTTTTGGGTATCAAATCAGACAAGATTTTTGATGCCATAATCTAATAAAATGTCCTGCAAAAGAAATGTCTGCATTAACCTGCTATTGTTTTCCAAATCAGACTTAGAGTTAGAATTAAAAAACTAATTATTAAAGTGAAGGATACTACCATTAAAAAAAATTACATCGGAATGATCGTGAAAGAGGGAATATCGTTGATGTAAGAAGAAATAGAGTTGGTTACAGTCCTGAGCCCTAAGGTATTCTAAGAATACTTTGGTGAAAGGTAGAAGAATGACCATCTCTAATAACATATACAGGGTGATTCACGTAGAGTCTCCTATTAAAAGTTCTGAAGAACCAAAAAAAAAGAACTTTTTGAAATTTGGCACATGGTCATAACAGGTGATAAAAAATATTTTGGCAATGCAGCGTTGCCAGATCTAATCGAAACCAATGGCAACATTGTAGTTTTAAATCGAACACCCTATTTTTTATTGTATATTTGGATCCTACACAAAATTTAAAGTAATTTTTGGTAACATCTACCTATGCCTGTTTCCTACTGTTTATGAGAAAATAATTAATTACTATTTTTTTTAAGGAACATGACCATGTCAAAAAGGTTTAATATTTACGTGGTTAATCAAGCTGGATAACAAATTTTTTTTGGGGGTTAGACAATGCATGTATTTAACAGATCACATGCTATAATGCCAATTTATTTTACAGGGTGTCCCAAAAAAAATTATCAAGATATTTTCTTTTTCTTGCCGACAAAAAACTCGAAGGTTTCTTAAGACCTATAAATTGCATCCGATCCAGTGTTATATTCAGAATGGAGAAGCAGCAAAATTTGGCTCTATCTTTCCTCGACGTTTTAGTTATACGACATAAAGGATATTTACACATCTCGGTATACGGAAAACCTACCCACACTGGACAAAACTTACACCGAAAGTCTAACAACTCGCCCCTCCTGTTTTTAATGCACTGTTGGCCTTTTTTTGAAGAATTTAAAGGCATTCAGGATGTGTACTGGTTTTATTTCTGCAAAGGCTTTTTGATCAAGTTGTATGGGGTTAAAATGACTTTTTTATAAATTTAATTTTCCAAAACACCAAAAAAAAAAAAAAATTCGCGTTAAACTATGTATTATTAATTTACAAATAAATACAATAGAAGTCCAAAAATTTAAGAACTATTTATAAACCAAATGTGAAGGTATGTACATACCGAAAAAACAAACAAGAACAAATATTCGTTCTTGTTCAACTTGTTTGTATGTGTTTTTTGTTTATTGTTCGCTTTTCTGTCTACATAGCGCAACCAAATGTTTGTTAACCCTTGTACGACTAGTTGGAATAGTGATGAATGACCATAAAAACAAAAATTCTCTTTGATGTACCGACGTTCACTGGAACATGTGTGAACAAGAACAAACAAACGTTTGTCGCCTTTTTACCTGTCTACACTGAAGAAAAACGTTTGTTTGCTGATATTAATTCTTGTTTGTTTTTTCGGTGTGTACCGGGTGTTCCACTAAGAGAGGTAGTCGGCTATATCTCAGAAACTACTAATAGTATAACTTTCGGGAAAAAATTTTTAGATAAAAGTGACCAAGAGAAATTGCTGAAAATTATTTTCAAGTCTGTGGGATGGCCGCTAGGGGCCTAAGGGTAACGTCAAAACATAAAAATATACATTTCTAAAAAAAATATCAAATAAAGTGTATCAATAAATGGTACTATTTTAATCTTTAATGTTTTCTAAACAAAGAAGCTTCAAGTGTAATTTTTGTCAGTTCTAAAATAAAGTGGTGGGGGAAGGTTAAAGTTTAATTTAGAAAAGTGCTAATAACTCCGGATTGCTTTAACCGAATTTAGTGAACTTGGTCTCGTTTAGAGGAGCATTTTAAGCATTATTTTCAGGTGTATAAACTATTGCTACACTCATCTCACAAACGCCGCTAGAGGGCGTCAAGGTAAAAACTAACCTATTTTACGAATTTTTTTGAAAAATTTAAATACAATGATATATACCTTTTTACATATTTAGATGGAGAAAAAAAATCCTAACAAAACTTCGAAAACCGCAATTTAATATATCTTTTCAAACCGAATATATTAGCAAAAATATAAATACGACATAGAGACGCAACGCATTTAAGGACACGATCTTTTCTACTGGGCCGATTTATTTAGGTAAAAATTAAATTTATAAATTTTTACAAAATCTAATGACGTACTTTGTAATTTTTACTTATTTTAACCCATTTAACTATATTAGACAACATTAGATAATTACCAACCTATAAGTGTAATAATCCATCGAGCGTGGACCTTATCAAGTTAGCTCTGAAAATAAAAGGATGCTAAGATGTCAAAAATCCAACAATTTTTATTTTAAAATATTATTTTTAGTGTTGTGCTATTGTGTTTTTTAAAAATGCCTTTGTTGCTTGAAGAAGCAGTTGATATTATTGCTATTTATTTTGAGTGTCTGCAAAATGCGACAATAGCTGCAAAGCTGTATGCATTGAGATATCCTCAGAGATGCCAGTACGGCAGCAGAATGTTCACTTGTTTAGCAAATCGCTTTCGTACCACGGGAAGTGTTCTTCGCCCCTTACACCGCAGACGTCGTAGAACTGGGGAAAATGTCATAGTCATCAATGTTTTTGCTTATGTAGAGTTTAATCCTCAAACAACAAAGGCATTTTTAAACAACACAATGGCACAAAACTAAAAATAATATTTTAAAATAAAAACTGTTGGATTTTTGACATTTCAGCATCCTTTTGTTTTCAAAGCTAACTTGATAAGGACCACGCCTGATGGATTATTACAGTTATACGTTGGTAATTATCTAATGTTGTCTAATATCGTTAAATGGGTTAAAATTAGTAAAAATCATGCAGTATGTCATTGGATTTTGTAAAAATTTATACATTTAATTTTTACCTAAAGAAATCGGCCTACTAGAAAACATTGTGTCGCTAAATAATACGTCTCTATGTCGTATTTATATTTTTGCTAATATATTCGGTTTGAAAAGAGATATTAAATTGCGGTTTTTGCCGTTTTGTTGGGATTTTTTTTCTAAATCTAAATATGTAAAAAGGTATATATCATTGTATTTAAAATTTGAAAAATTTCGTAAAATAAGTTAGTTTTTACCTTGACGCCCTCTAGCGGCGTTTGTGAGATAAGTGTAGCAATAGTTTATACACCTGAAAATAATGCCTTAAATGCTCTTCTAAACGAGATCAAGTTTACTAAATTCGGTTAAAGCAAACCGGAGTTATTAGCACCTTTCTAAATTAAACTTTAACCTTCCCCCACCACTTTAATTTAGAACTGACAAAAATTACACCTGAAGCTTCTTTGTTTAGAAAACATTAAAGAATAAAATAGTACCACTTATTGATCCACTTTATTTGATATTTTTGAGAAATGTATATTTTTATGTTTTGACGTTACCCTTACGCCCCCTAGCGGCCATCCCACAGGCTTGAAAATAATTTCCAGCAATTTCTCTTGGTCACTTTATCTAAAAAAAAATTTCCCGAAAGTTATACTATTATAGTTTCTGAGATATAGCCGACTACCTCTCTTAGTGGAACACCCGGTACATACCTTTTGATGTACCGACGTCTACTGGAACATGTATAAACAAAAACAAACAAACGTTTGTTCGCGTTTTTACTGTCTACACTAAAGAAAAACGTTTGTTCGCTGATGTTTGTTTTTTCGGTGTGTACATACCTTAATACAAACATTTGTTGGGTTAATCTACTAATTCTATCGGATTGTGTAAGTCGTGGACGTAAGTTAGCAGGGATTTTCAAAGATCAACCAGAACTAACCAGATGTTATTTTAAAGATGATATTTTGAAACATGTCATTTTTAACAAATGTCATTGTTGAGGAGTACTAACGATGGACATTTTTACCGAAATGGTGCCATGTTTGTTAAAACTAATATTTTTAGGTGCGATTTTTGTATTTCGCAATCCTAAACCCAACCTAGATGATCCAAGTGCAGGGTCAAACTACTGCAACAGAACTGTGTATATATATACGCTGGTAAACGTCAGCATAGCCTTTGTGTATTTGGGAATGGTCATGATATATGCTATTTACCTGGGAGTAAGGCATTTTTTGCATCGGTCTGATTCCTCGGAAAGTTTGGAAAGAGGAGAAATCAATTAGCGGATGTTATGTCCTGTAAGTATTTGGTCAACTTTATACTAAACAATTTTAAAAAAATATTTGTGATCGGTTGACAATTACTGCCATAAACTTTTCATCAAAATTTTGGTGAAAATTTCACACCCAGTACTTTCGACCAATTAAAAGTTTGCATTTTGTTTCGTTACCATAGCAACTAAAAAAATTTCCGGAAATTTTCATCCTCCTTGGGGTAAGGAGCATGAAATTACACTGGAAATTTCCCTGTCACATTTGAAACGTCAAAATATTCAAAATAATGACGCGGGAATTACAGTGCCTTATTTATGTAGAATTATTACCATTTTTTTACTTAAAAAAGCATATTAATGTGAATATTTTTTGCTTATAAAAATAAAAATTTATGCAAATTTGATTTGTCAAATGTTTAAAAAATTATTTATTACATTAATACTAAATAAGAAATTTAATAACAAATGTTTGTAACTGAATTTAAGTGATGTTCAAATTCTAAGAAAAAGTTTTCTTGTTTTAATGGAGAATAAATAGGACTTAAAACTGAAATTTGCTCGGAATATTGTAAATGTCTATGTTTAGTAAAATATATAAAATATTTAGACACAAGTTTATTTAATTTGAATTTAGATATTTTATTAAATTTACTTGAAGATTTTACTAGATATTCTTGGATCCTTGTAAACAGTTTTTCATCCGTGGTTTCTTCGTAGTTAAGATCTTCAATGCATTTTGATAAATAGGGAAGCTGACGATGGTATTTTTTAATGTCTGAATATTCTTTGCACAAACTACACAATCCGTATTTTGTTAAGTTTAAAGCCATTTTTATACTATACACTAGGTATACTTTTTCTGTTGTCGATTCAGTTTTTTAATAATTAGATAGTAACTAATAATTTATTTTTTACGTAGTTGACATTTTGTAAGTCTAGAGGCCATTACTACGTTCTTTTTACATTTCATGGCCGCTTAGACGTTTTTAACGCATCAGCGAAACAAGACATAGATACGGCTTACTTCAGTCTAATAATCAAAAATAACTGATGTTCCACTAATATTAGTAGATTAAAGTTAATAAAAGATGGAAATATAAGATGCCTTTAAATTATTTATAAAGATTCTATGCAACTAAAGTTAGAAATTTGCATTTTATTTTACTAAGAAAAAAGCTTCATTTTGTTAAGCATAAAATCTTGAAGTAGGGTACTTAAAAGTCATAATTATCAAAAGTAAATGATGTTCCACTAATATTAGTAGATTAAAGTTGATAAAAGATGGAAATATAAGATGTCTTTAAGTTATTTATAAAGGTTATATGTAACTAAAGTTAGGAATTTGCATTTTAATTTACTAAGAAAAAAGCTTCATTTTGTTAAGCATAAAATCTTGAAGTAGGGTATTTAAGAGTCATAATTATCAAAAGTAAATGATGTTCCACTAATATTAGTAGATTAACGTTGATAAAAGATGGAAATATAAGATGTCTTTAAGTTATTTATAAAGGTTATATATAACTAAAGTTAGGAATTTGCATTTTGTTTTACTAAGAAAAAAGCTTCATTTGGTTAAACATAAAATCTTGAAGTAGGATACCTACTCAAGAGTCATAATTATCAAAAGTAAATGATGTTCCACTAATATTAGTAGATTAAAGTTGATAAAAGATGGAAATATGAGATGTCTTTAAGTTATTTATAAAGGTTCTATGTAACTAAAGTTGGAAATTTACAGTTTATTTCAATAAAAAAAATGTTTTATTAAGCATAGGTAACACTTTGAAGTACCTACCTACTTAAAAATAATAATTATTATCAAAAGTAAATGATATTCCGGTAACATTAGTAGTCTGATGTTAATAAAAAACCAAATTATAAGACGTTTTTAAATTATTTATGAAAGTTTTCTAGAACTAAAGTTAGAAAATAACATTTTATTTCACTAAAAAAACTGAAATTATAACAATGTTAAACCAGAACAAGAAACATTTTAATATATATTTTATATTTCACTATTTGGATATTATACCTATGTACTACTTTAATTTTCTAATATGTAATCTAATTATGTTTAGCTTCATAATTGTTAGTAATGTTAAACGTACAATAAAAAAAAAGAAGGGTATGGGGTAGAATCGAACCCGGAACCTCCGGGTTGGAAGTCTTGAACGCTACCGCTGAGTCACATGGCTATAGAATATAATAGATTGTATAATCCGACTTTAATCGCGTTGACTTGGGGCAGGTTTCTGCTGTCTGCTTTTATTAATGCAGAATATGAAGAAATAGTGTCAGAGGAAAGTGATTTATTATTTTTATTCTGCTAGTTCAACAAAATAGATATTTTTTAAAATTCCAAAATCGTCCGTGTGTTACAAAAACTAATTTATTATAATACTGACACTAGTACCTTTACAAATCGTCTGCCATTCAATAGTTTGTTTATTTATTACCTAAATATTGTTTAAAAACAATGGCAGACTGTAAAAAATTGTTAACAATTATAAGTTTTTTTTACAAGTTTAACTGCGTCTGCCTACACTTTAAACTTCGTGAATTAGTATGCTTATAATTTAATATGAAATATTTATTGTAAAAGTTAATATTTATTCAATAGGCAGACTGTAAAAAATTGTTCTGAAATACTGTGAAAAATTTGTTAATTAACTTTTATGCATCAATTTTTAAATATCAAGAAACAGTCTGCCTTGTGAAAATTCGTCAATCTCATGCACACATTAGTCTAAATTGTGCTTGGCAGACTGTAAAAAAGTGTTTTTAGTTACACGATTTTTTTGCGAACTAGCATTAGTATGCTTTACTTTTGTACCGGAGAAAACCGTCTGCCTGCAACTTTATGTGGATTTGGCAATCCAGCCTTATGCTTCAACAATTGGCAGACTGTAAAAAGTTGATTTAAGAAGCTTCTTTTTTTTTGCTAATTAAAGTTAATGTTTATATATAAAGTAACACGTTGCGGAACTTAATAGGTGCATCTATCTATAGCTTGTGGCTATAAATATCACCCGTATCAAAGGCAGCCTGTAAAAAATCGGTCTCTTTTTTCTGCCGCGAGCGCTCGGTCTATAAGATATCTGTCAAGTTGATAGCGATCATCGAAAAATATTTTAAATAACTGGCATTAATTGGCGATTAATGATCTTTATCCTTAACGCACGAATTTAGCGACCTCGATCATTAATCGCCTGTACTAAAACTCTTGTTTGTTTAATTAACCAAATAAATTATTTTAACGTATTCAGTGTTATAGAAATTTATTTTTGAATTATAAGTAGTATAGGGCTGACTTTTTACACAACTAACACTGTTCTCCCTTTTAGGTTACTTACAACTTGGAAACTACAATGTATAAATAAAAGATATGTAAAAAACCATCTTTAAAATATTCCTAATCAACGAGACGCAACTTCGCTGGTCAAGAAGCTCCAGTAACTTTGTTAAAACATAGTTTTACCTTATAGATATGTGAACTAAACCAATAATAGTATTTCCTTAAATAATCTCTCTGCAGTGTCAAATAATTTTAAAACTCGGCTTATGGGTTATACAAAATATGTTGACGATTTTTTTTTAATGTATAAAAAAATAATAAAATATTTAATAATATTAATAATTACATATTTTTTTAATAAAATATATTTTTTATACTGTACTATTTTATTTTATTTATGTAAGCCCATACCTTAATATCTCCATAGCGATATTTTTTTACATCTACCAAAAGTAACATTAAGTTGTTTTCTTTATTTTTTAGACAATCCACGAAGGCTTAAAGCCTTCTTAGGCTTTAAGCTTCTGCGGGTGTCTTAAATGACGTAAGGGGCAGTTTAATACTAAAGGACTTGGAGGTTTGGAGGAAAAGGAATTTGCAGGCAGAAAATTACACAATCTGAATCTAGACACTACGGATAAAGAAAATGATGAAGTGTGGAGTCTCTTTTATTTGGCATAAAGCTGTCTCTTTTTTCCACACTTTTATGGGGGTATTCTTGTGTAGAGGCATGAATTTTAGGTGATTTTCGAAGTGCTGTAAAAAAAGACAATTAATATTTTTACTAGGTATCTATTTTTTAAGAGTTATTTATTAACATTACAAAAATACAGAAAAAAAAGTAAAAAAAAATGAAAATTCAAAAAAATTAGCAGTTGCATGCCCAAAATTCCAACCCTCCTAGCAATCTTAAAAAAAAAACAAAAAAGATTATCAATGTAGAGTAATGTCGCAATGTCCGGAACTACAGAAAAGTCAAAACATTTTTTCATTATGTACTGAATTCAGTACAATTGTATCGAAACGGCAACACTGAACCTTGTTGCTAAAAATTAGCCACCAAGCGAATAACTGTTGGCGCTGAGGGTCCAACCTGCACATTAAAATGTCGGCGATACGCATGCTGCGTCAGAATAACTGACATTTCGTTTAAAAAATAAAATTTAATAATTTTCGTGCTTTTTTCTGTGATGTATTGCTTTATTTCCCAAGCCTTCTTTATAAATTTTTAAAACAAAAGAAAAATTATAAATAAAAAAGTTATAAAGCATTTAAATCATAATATTTATTTTGCGTCACCCAGTATAATAAAAATTATTTTTTACTTTGTAGCTCAGTTTGTCATAAATGCGTGTTTTTTAGGTTTTTTAAAATATAATTTTTTGTTCCTCGGAACACAAACCGTAATAAAACATCTATAAAAAAGCGACAGGTGCCCCACACTTTCTCAGTGTGCAAGAGAAAAGATATAAAAGTGGGGTCATTAATAAAGCAAATGGCTCTTTCTGAAATAGAATAAGGAATGCTAAGAGATGTGGGGGACGCCATTCCCCAGATATAGGAATAATATTCCAAGCTTTGTCTAATATATTGTCGGTTTATAAGTAACAGTTACTTGGTTAAATTTTGTTATTTAGAAAATGACACTGATTCTATAGAAAAATTGGGATAAAGAAAAAAAGAAAAACGGTCAGTATTATTAATAATAGTTTACTAGAGTGGTTTAGTAGTCAAAAAGGTAGTTGATGAGTTTTTTATAGTTAGAACATTTACAGCAAACTATTAAGTACTTTAACTACCGTTTAAAAAGAAGTGTACTTAGTGAATTTCACCTTTAAACCGACCACATTATCTTGAGTATCCAGACTAAAAAAGAAGAAATACTTTAGGGTCTAAGTTCAGACCTTAAGTTTTAAAATGGAGGGCAGAGTCTATTAATCTAAAGGGGTTATGACATCGTCGAGAATGGGGATAGAAAAAGTCCAAGACGTGAGGGTGTGAAAAGGGTCGCTTATGTTGGCGGCCCTGTCGGGTAACTCTAAAAGTTACTAGCATTCTCAGCTGTGGACAGAGTCGTGCCACAAGTCGAAGTTTTTATATGGGAGTATTTTTACAGTTGAAAATATTTGTGTACAGAGTTGATATTTTATTGGTTTTGACTGTTTTTACTATATTGTTTTTGGTAGTGTTTAGTCGTGTAGTTTTAATTAGTCCTTAGTGTGCAATAGACCAAAAAGTTGTGTTTCCCATAATGATTCTGTTATTTGCTCGGAGCATGTTAAAAAAGACGATTTTTATATGTCTTCCAGAAAAATTGCAAAAGCGGTGATTATGAGATCCTGATCAAAAAGGAAAAAGGCGATTAATAAAAGAAGGTAAGGTGAAAAATATGATATATCCTATAATGCTGCTATTACTAACAAATATTTTTTTATTGTAGCAGTTCCATTCAGTTTGCATTATTACACCTCGGATAACACAAACACGGGTTTTAAGTCCACCAGTGATTCTTCACAACTCTGAATGTAGTTACACAGTTATTAGTAAGTAAATTGAAATTTTTGTGTGATTTTAATTATAGTTATTTGTTGTCAAGAAAGTAAATAGTCAATATTGACTTGCTTATACCTACAACTAATCAACTTTAGGTATATGCATTAATGTACCTTCAGAATGTGTATTTAATATTTTTTTCCCATTATTTTGTACATTTATTAAGTTTGCGGTTAGTTACATTCTTTAAATGTATTTAATTTTTTTTGGATACTTATCTACCAATTACTTGGTATATTATGTTGAAAAAGACATGTTTTAAAATATAATTTTTATTTCTTAGATTTGCCTTTTACATGTTTAAAATTAACTGATGTAAACCTACCTTGCACTGAAAAAGTTTTTGTTTAGATTGTGTAGTATGAAGTGGATTGCGAAGAACTTGTCAGTAAGTTAAACTTTCGAGTACCAAATAAGACCACGAGATCTAATTCTTTGTTTTATCTTGCAAGGGCTGCCAACAAACTATAAATGAAATTTTTGTGTTTGTATTAAGTAGGATTTTAATGCTTAAATGATTTGTATGTTTTAAAATATGAAATGTAGTATACCACAAAATATTATTAAATAATACCACTAAGTACTGTGTTCTTTTCTTCCATATTTATTTCAAAATGTAAAAATTTCAGTTGTATTTTACTTAATTGTTGCAATTGTAAATGTATTGTAGTGTTGTAGTTGTGAAACAAATAAAGTTTAGTTTTTTAGCAATAAACCTGTATTCACATTTTTTTACATAAAATAATTCATTTTATTGCCAAAGTGGAAAATTTTGCTATTATTCTGCAATATCAAGATGGTGTATGGTCCGTAAGTAAATTAATAACTAGTTTTTAAAAGTAACATAATTAGTTTTTAAAATAAAATAAATTAAGGATTAATAGACAAGTTTATATATTTATGAAGTAATACAAAAACACCGTCATAAATTCCTAAAAAAAGTTAATTTTTCTATGGCTTCCAGTAGCTGATTTGGAGTTGGATATTTTGTAATCTTACAAAGATCTTCAAGATAGCTTGTAAAAGCCCATTTCTGATCCTGCACTTACAGAAAAGCTTCCTTCCTGTATTTCTTCTATAGGTATTTTCACGGCTTTTGCTTAGACGAGTTGGCCAGTATAATTCCTTTTCTGGCAGCTCCCAACAGAGCAAAACGTAGTGCAACTTTTATGCATCTTTTAACAGTTCAGCTAGAGAGGACCCGAACTTCCCGCTTTCTTCGTTCCTTCATCCCTAGAGTGTCAAGACTATGGAACCTGCTACCTGCAGAATTTAAGTCTCTTGTGAATAAACTCCCTCTTACCACACTTCAGCCACCCACGGGGCGTTCATACTAGGCCTAAGCCTTCGCGGACTGTTCCAAGATAAAAATAATTAAAGTCCCCAAACTTCTTTACTTGCTCATAAAATTTTATAAACGTCGTAATATAGGTGGGTATTATTAAAGAAAAAAAGGTGTTAATAATTCAATATCGTGTGTTTAAAAATAGAGTAAGTACTCATAATTATAACAAATTAGCAATTATCAGTATTTTCTACATTTTAATTTTTTTCTCATTTTTTAAAATATTTAATGTGGTAGATACCATTAAAAAGGTACGCCATCGTCGTGTTGTCGCTTTAACTTTTAATTTCAATTCTTAATTGAATTACATTTATATTTTTGAAATATAAATTTTGTTCCTCGGTATAAAAGCAGTTTTTCGTTTCCACCTCAATTCTACGCCACTGTCCGGCATAAAATCCAACATGGCCGAAATGGACCCTTCTTGACGTCACACAAGGTTTTTTCAATATGGCGGATGTCATAACCCCCTTTAGATTAATAAACTCTGAATGGAGGGTTTTAAATTTTTTTATCTTCGTAAGGTGCCCAGTTATAAGCGGCAAAGCTCGGAAAACTTGCTATTTTGCGTTTTTTTTTTTGGTTTCTTACAATATCTCACGTTCTAATCAATAAATTTTAATTTTTCAAAAGCTTATTTTCTTTATTTCTTCATAAGAAATTACACCCATTCGAAAGAACTTTCATTTTCTAGGGTGGTTTGCGAGCTATATTATTTTAAAAAATAAAATTGTCAATAACAATTTTTGACCATTTTTTTGTTAGTAGCTTACAATATAAATATTCTGCTTGTGAACCCAATTTTGCTGTAATTTGGCAGTGGTGTTTAAAATATTAAGTTAATTTGCCCCAAACCTGATTAAATTTATTAAGTCCAGTAGCGTCCCAAGCGGGATCTGAACGAATATTTGTAACAAAAAAATGTACGCCATTAACTTTTGTGCGGTTTTAATTATGTTCTTTGGATTAAGTGAAGAGAAATACAACTTTTTTGTTTCCTGATTTTTTTTGTATCTTGCTTAGTTTTTAGGACTAAAAAATCCACATAACTGCATATCCCTGGACCACACAAGGAATATGAGGAAAAGTTATTTTTTAATATTATTTTTAAATTATTTTGTTATCAATAATTATTAATAGTATTTAACGTTGCTGTTACCTAATTGTCAATAAAAAAATATAAAAAAAATAAAATTTCCAAAAGAAACTTTTTCTCATCTTCCTTGTATGATTCAGGGATATACAATTTTTTTCTCGAAAATAAAGCAAGATTTAAAAAACATTCAGAAGACATGTTTCTATTTGCTTAATCCAAAGAAAATAATAAACTGCACAAAAGTCAGTGACCAAAATTAAAAGAATCGGCAAGAGAAAATTTACCAGTTTTTAACGTTTCAAATTGCAATTAGTGTACTTTTTACATAACGTCTAATAAATAAATTATTTTAGCAACAATTAAGGCTTTATAAAATTTATTTTTGTTTTATAATTTTTCAAATGATGGCGATTTCGTTACTTTTTCGCCCTGGGGCATAAAGTTGCAATTTTACGCCCTTAAATGGAAGCGTTAATTGTATTTTATGCTCGGTCGTGCAAAAATTCACCAATTATTTATTGTTTTAACAGTTACTGAACGAGAGATCCAACTACAGCTTAATAAACCGCACATTTCTTTCAACAAAGGGAATGGCT
>JAHBCN010014139.1:0-23162 GCA_019359885.1 Listronotus oregonensis
CAAAGTTTGTAATTTTGTGGTTTAATGAACTTTTTGTACCCTTGCTAATAAATTTTGAAAGGTTATCAGACTCAACTTTGCTTTTCCACAAAAAAAAATCATCTTGGGACGCAAATGTATGTTTTTCTTCAATAAACTTAATGCTATGTACATTTTTTAAATGTCTTATCATACTGTCCCTAAATGTAGCAGAAAAATCACATAATGGACAATGTTTTTGCAGATTATTCACATTTTCTGATGTTTTTGGCTCATTATGAGCTTTTCTTCGGTGTGCATTAAAATGCTTTTTTAAACTAAAGTTTTTACCACATTCACAATTAAAATTATAATTTAAAGGATTTTTATAGGTTTTTCCCTGCTTAGCACTGGTAGATTTTGTAGGATCTTCCATGTGGATCTTAAAACAAATTAAGACTATTTTAGGTATTTTGCCATCAGAAAATCTTTTATTCTTACCTGATTTTTCGTATATCTTTCCTAAATTGAAAACGCTAGTAACAACCAAATTTCTAACAGATACATTTACTTTATCTCACACCTTTTTATTATTTATAAAAAGTTAGTATCGAGAACTAACCGAACACAATATCTAAAACAACAGTTTTTTTTCCCGTGTAATACAAAATATGAAACTTTAACCTTCAAACCCGAGATGCAAAGACTGACAAGTTCTGTTTACAACGCACCCTAGTAAAATTGGCAACGTAGCGTTCTTTTTTACATTTCTAAAATTTGTGACCGCTACTACCTAGACGTAAGTGTGCAGCATCCAGTGAGCGATGGATGACGTGACGCAGAGGATTGCGGCGGGTGGCTGGGCCAACGCCACCAGTGCATCTTGCAGTTTTAAGGCGGTGTTGTCGCATTTTCTTTAATTTATTCATATTTAACTTTTGTATTAAGAGTCCATTCGCGCCGCGAAAATTGGATCCAATTTGGGGTTCGGGGCATAATGTTTTTCTCAAAAACGGTATAAGTTATCGATAATTTTCAAAAACTATATGAAAGCCAATACTTAAATCTAGGCTTCTGCTGTAATAGTTTTTTAAATTTGGATTTAGTTTTTAATATTTCCTTGAGTGAAAGTCACCCTAAAATCGGGTATGTTTAGATACTATTTTCTCTTAACTCGACTCATATTTCAAAAATCAGTTACAGCAGAGGCATAGATTATTTCTTTACCTTTAAAATGGTGTATAATTTATGTCATTTAAGTAAAAAATAGTTACCAAAAAACGTTATCTTCTGTAGGCTTGCAATCGGAAACAACATCGCATTGATACACCGAATTTGGAAGAACCTAAATAAAATATAATATTTTTAATGCGACTATACGAAAATTGTGGTTGTGGGAGTTTGTTAGTCTTCGCCCACCGTCTGCGCGTTCTTTCGCCCAACCCCTAAGGTGTGCTTCATCTTGCTGAAATAATAACGCATTATTTAGTAATTTCCTTCTTTATAAATCATAGAAATAAAAAGCGTCTCTAGCATATTTACGTAATGCTCGGACATCGCTTTTAGAGGATTGTTATTTCCATCTTCAAAAAAATCTGGACCAATAATGCCAAATGATCTTACTGCACACCAAACAATTACTTTTGGATAATGGATTGTTTCTAATAATTTCTAAAGGATTTTGGTGTGATCAATGCATAAAATGATCTTTATTAATCATGCCCTTCAAATAAAAATTTCCTTCGTCACTCATTAAAAGATTGTGGATGTTTTCTCGATGTAAATTTGGATGCCTTACTTCTTTTATTAAGTTACTTCTTATGTAAGTTCCTATGCAAAAAGCTCGTTGGTAAACTGAATAATCCATGAGAATTAAAACTAAACAGTAAATTATATATCAAAACCCAATGATAATTTAGTTTTCGATACCAAAGTAATGTGAATTTTAGGACGACTCTTTGTCAGATTTTGACAGGTTGATTATAAAAAGAATGTCCGATTTTGTTAAATTATTTTCATGCATCCATAGACCAACCTTCACACTAATAACTTTTTAACCAACAAAAAGAATAGAGTAAATTTTTTTACACTAACTAATAATTAACTATTATTGACTGGTCTGCTGAATTTAATCGCTGTCGTAAAAACACTGATGATGCTGAACACTCCAGTGTTAACGATGATTTCTTGTGTCGGTTTATGACAATAGATGAAACGTGAATCCATTGCTATAAACCTTGATCAAAAAGATCGTCAGCTAAGTGGACAGCAGCCGGTAAAAGTCATTCAAAGCGACTAAAAACTCAAACGTCAGCTGGCAAGTTCTGTCATCCGTATTTTGGAACGCGTATGATATTTTGTTTATCGACTATCTTGAGAAAAGTAAGAATATCAATATCGAATATTACATGGCATTATTGGATCGGTTGAGTGTAAAATCAAGAAAAAAAGGCCTCATATGCAAAAGAAAAAAGTGCTGTTTCACCAAGACAATGCGCCGTGTCAAAAGTTTATGAAAACGATGGTCAAGTTGAATGAGAGGGATCATAAAACACGAAGAAAATAATGATAAATTAAATAATATGAGCTGATAGCTTTTGGCTAGCTTTTTTATTGTACGCCTCCATACGCAAGCGCAACGATTTTTAAATGAGTCTAGGGCAGGATAATTTGGAGGGCGTTTCAATGAAGTCTTGAACGGTAGGGGAATACACATCTGATTAGCATTTGGAGGTTATTGAATGGCATTTGGTGTAAAATTATACCAGTATGAAGTTCTCGAACACAGCCCAGCGCGACATATATTTTGGGTGACAGATAGGTGAATCACGAATGGTCACGAGAATGATCCTATCTTATAAGAGTTACGTTTTTCCTTTTAAAATACTAACTTCAATAAATGAGATGAGCTAGTGGATGTGGTCCCACAGCTAGACTGACCTCTAAGTTTTATCCCGTCAAAAAAATCCACAGCAGATTTTATGCTAAAAAAACTTTCTTCCTACTGTCTTCCATCTAAACTTTGAACTTGAATACCCTTCTTTACATTACCCCAGGTTGGGGATTTAGTACCTCCCACTATAATATACATTTTTTAAGCCTACCCTAAAAGAAAAAAAAAACAATAGAATAGAAAAAATCGCTTAGTAAATTTTTTGTAGAAACTCGTAAACCTTTATAAAAAATTTCAAACTTGGGACGCACTCTTCACACAATCCGGCAACGCCGTATAGCGCCCTGCTGTTGTTATCGCTTCGCGGATCCGCGCGGGAAAAGGGGGGCGAAAGGGGAAGCCTTGTCTCAATGCAACGCTGATGATGATGATGAATGTGCCTGTCTCTGCACCCCCGGGAACGGGGGGAACACACAGGGGCGGCGCTCCTTCCAAAAAGGAAAAACGAAAAACATAATAAAGTGTGGTATGAGTGAGTGGGTTAAACAATGACAATTGTTCGAAAAGGGAAAGTAAGGATGCCAATTTTGACTGAGTGGAATGAGGAAGGGAGTATGTAGTATGTACATCTCTACAAGGTGTGTTTCTAGATTGTGTTAAAAATTAAGAATGAAACTTTTTTAGTTCTTTGTGGTATTGAAAAATCCGATGCCTTAGATACATCAAGGGCGATGATTTGGGATTCGCGAAGGAACTCAAAGGACTTGTTCCAGTCATGTGAAACAAATGAAAAACAAGTAATATTTTTGCTATCCATTTTTTATATTTTAAGAATTTACATTAAAAAATTCAAAAAGAAAAAAACAAATTTTTCAAAGTTACACGCTGTTGAAGGAGGGGAAAAAAGTCTTCATCTTGTCACGAGAGAACTTTTCTGGTCATCTGAAAAAGAAAAAAAAGGTAGATTCTTGATCAAAACAAAGGTCATTATGACAGGAACCAAGAAAAATAAAGAAAAAATCTCGCAATATGGCGGTTTCTTAATTTATTATGTTTAAAAATTGATTTTTTTTTGTTAGTTCCTGCCCAAGCGGGATAAATAAAGAAAAATTATGCTAACTTATAAGAAAATGGGTCAGTTAGAACTTGAGATTTTGTGACAAATGTCTCGTCAGGGATAGCCGAACACGCTTGGTCAAAACAACACCGCATACAATGGTCGGAAGCAAAAACCATTCATGAAAAAACCCATTGGAAGAAAAGAAAATTTAAAGCTGTAATAATTGTAAACAACCAAAATGTATTTAGCAAGCCTAGTGTCGATATTCCGAATATCTGGCAGCCGTTGTTGAACCGTGACAAGTCGGTCAAGCTTTGGTGAACAAGAGATAGTATAGTAGTTATCACTTGAAACGGTTGGAGATACATCACTAACCGAAACGTTGTGAAACAATTAACAAATAAAGACAATGGAAGTCCAAGATTTTAGTGTTATTGAAACATTGTCTAACACTTTCAAGGAAAGAAACTAGGTTTTACAAAAACTAACCATCAGGGCAGAGCAGCCGAAACCTTGAATCAGTAACTCGCTGACCAATTTTTTTATGGAAACCACCTACTTTTTTAGGGTTCCAACCAAGGAAGTTTAAAGGTGTATGGAAGCCCAATGCTATGGCCCATTCAATCAAAAAATGTCCAGCCCAGTATGAAAATAACTGTCAGAGTTGGCCCCGCCGATTCTGCGCAATAACAAAATTCCACGAAATAATTTAATGTGTTGCCTACTTACACACTGATAAATCAGTGTGAAGTTAGCCAACACATTATAGTTTTATGAGAGCCGGAGTACCGTTTTTTGGATTGATAAAAACCTTCTTATTTTAGTGATTAGTGTTTATTAAATTATAATTTTGTGTTTATTGTTTGTTACTTATAATATCTTAACAAAATGACTAGAGGTTGTATGGTTTTGTCTTGCAAATCCAAGGGTAACATACCCGTCTTTTTAATTTTAGGTAAGTATTTCTTATATTTAAATTAGGTGCTTCTTATAAGACGTAACGTTAGGTAACCGAATAAATAATAATATATCAATTATGAATAATAGAAAATGAAAATTTCATAGGAAATATAAGTGAGAAAAGTAAGTACTTTTATTTCATTTAATAATTTAGTACACTCTTTTAAAGGATCAAAATTATTGATTACTGGGCAGACCAGGCAAATTTTACTATATACAGGTCCCTCTAATTGAATGAAAGGAAGTACAATTTTATGTTAAAGTTCCTTTTTGCTTTTTCTGTATTTGTTTGGTAATTGTCTCGAAAGTTGCCTCCTCTCCGATTTTGACCAAATTTGGTATACAGGGGTTTTTTGGGGCGCTGATTACGAATCTGAAAAAAAAATTTCGGCAATGTTTCATTTTCGAGATATTCATCATCAAAATTGAAAATCAAACTAACCTTATTTACACTATTCCTCCTTCTTTTTGCACAAAATTCTTGATTTTTTACACTAAATTGGCACACAACATTTCACAAACACCTTTTAAAAACTTGTTTTTATGTTTATTTTACACCTTTTTTACACTTTTATTTTTTAAGCAAATATGGCTGCTGCCTTTGAACTTAAAAGTTCGCAATTTAATGGAAAAAAGATGTAAAATATTAAAAATACAAGGTTTTAAAAGGTGTTTATAAAATATTGTGTGCCACTTTAGTGTAAAAATCAAGAATTGTGTACAAAAAGAAGGGAGAATATAGTGAAAATGAGGTTAGTTTAATTTTCAACTTTAATGATGAAGATCTCGGAAACGAAACGTTGCCGAAAAGATATTTTTTCAGATTTGTAATCAGCGCCCCAAAAACCCCTGTATACCAAATTTGATCAAAATCGGAGAGGAGGCAACTTTCGAGACAATACCATTTGTTTAAAAATAAATTAGATTTTTGGTTTCTTAATCTTGCATTATCAACTTTTTAAGCTCGACATACTGTACACACATAATATTTAACGGATACTGTTACAATGGATACTCAGGTACCAAAGGTTACTAAACATTTTTAACCACTGTTATTCTGTCTCATGAATGTTTGTTATTAGTGAAAAGTATATACCTTAAAAGCAGTTATAAAAAATTTCACTTTTTAATTTACAACCAGAATCTTAGGATTAGATTAAACTCATTTACACTATCTTGCCCTTCTTTTATCACAAAATTGGTGATAAGTACATAATACTATCATACAATGTTTGAAATTTATTATAAAAAATCGTTTTTTTATTTATTTACAATACCAATGGTAAAAATACAAAACTTCCAAAAATATCGACCATTTAAATAGAAGGCAGTATCTTCGGGCGCCATCTATTCTTTTCATATTATATCAGATGATATAAAATCCAATATTACACAATAATTTTAAATATTCTATAGTAGTATCCTTTAATAACCAACAATTTTGTGGAAAAAATAAAAAAAAACAGTGAATGTTGTAATTTGACATTTGATGATGTCAATTTTATAGATAGTAACAAAGAATTATGGAAATCCGGCCCTGACCTACTATTCATTGCGCAAACTCCGCGGGGCCAACCCCCTATTCCCGCTGCCCTGCACGCCTGGACAATTTTGTTCTACAGTATTGGGCTTCCATACACCTTTAAACTTCCTTGGTTCCAACTCATAATTTTAAACCCTGAATCTTTTTCTTTGTTTCTATCCTAAAGTCTACCAAGCATCATCCTTGGTCTTGATACATGTATAACTGTATTACATATATTTTATATGGTTTCTGCACTTTAGATTTTTGTTTTCGAAAATATTTATTTATTCACTGCCGGACTAGCAAAACCTCGGCTGAATTTCGTCTCTCTTTTTTCCATTTAATGTTGGATAAATTCGGCATCATTGATTTTCTATCGTCCAAACATACAATTTTTAATGGATTCGGAGCCAAATGCACTTCGTGTGTAAACTTGATAAATATTTCACAGCATTTTTAAGCAGATTTAAAATTCAATACGGCCATATCTAAAAATGTACTTGTATATACATATTACACAAATATGTACTCATTGGAAGCAAATAATTCAACAAGATATTATTGATTCGATATTTTTCTAAAGGATTTTCTAGATATTGTCACTCTAGAATAATAGTAAGACAATTAAAAAGTCAGTTTTGAAAACTGGGCATACTAATATTAAAATTAGCGTATTTGGAAAGCCTTTAGAATTATGGAAATGAAATTAATTGCATTCTATAAATATTTACGGATAGCAGAGCTGGAACGGGTCCTAGTGATAGGCGAGACCGGTCTTGCGGTCTTGGTCTTGGTCTTGCAGCAAGACCAAGACCGAGATCAAGACCAAGACCGCATTCTTGCTTGCAAGACCAAGACCAAGACCGGGGTATGCAAGACCAAGACCAAGACCGAGGAGTGCAAGACTACGCAAGACCAAGACCGACCTGCAAGACTCTTGCACTTTTGTCACTTTTTTTTAAATTATAATATTCAATTTTTATATTCAATATACAGAGGTATTTCATACAGACATGACAAAAAATGTGTCGAGAACTGCCTAAAAAAGCGATTATTTTATGAGTAACAGGTTTTTTTTTAATAAAATAATAATTAAATCGATCACTTCGTTTTTTAATAAAATTATCTAAAAACGATAACTAGTAGATTTAGTAACATGTTTTAAAAATAATAAGATTGTGACTCAATGGTCCGACAAAGCTCGATATCTCAAACCGTTTACGACAGAGAAAAACTAAGAGTACAAAAGTTATAGAAGCTGAAAATTACTTACCTATTCCTAATGTTTTTTTTTTAATTAGGTATCTAGTGATGCCACTTACTGGATCAAAAATTTCCAAAATCCAGGAAAACATTATTTTTGTGCCACACTGTAAGAAGTGGCATCATTAGATTGCTCCTTTAAACTAAGATATAAATGTAAAAGTGATGGTTTAATAAAAAATATATTTGTCATTTTATATAGGAATACTTTTTATATAAATGGATTTTAAATTTCACTTCCGGTTTAGACGGAAAAGTCAAAACAATGCCAAAAGTATAATGATGACGTCATTTTTGTCAAAACCGAAAATGATATATAAAAAACCATCTACGTCGACATTGTACCTATATGACAGTTCAAGAATTTTCAGCATAATATACAGGGAAGCGATTTTTTTAAATTAATTTTTTGCTATAAATTTTCTATTTTAGGTTAAAAGCTAAAAATGAGGAAGTTTTCTTGAGTGGTACTGAATTTTTTGGAAAATTCTGAAATAGAGAATAATTTTACATTTTACGCCTTTTTTTATAATTTTTGTATATTAAGTTTTTTACCATTATGAACGGTTTCGGATATATCGATCTTTGTCGCACTATCGAGCCACCTTGTATATGCAGAATGTTTATAAAGTATTTGTACAAACTTTGTACCGCAAATGTTTGACTAATTTGAACATAGAAAGTGTATTTGAACTAAAAAGCTTTCTAAATACTTTTTTTAATTAGAAACCAATGTTTACATATCAGAATCATTTTCATGGAAATTTCACATCTGGTTGAAATTAAAAGTTTTTTTTCTGCCCTCAGAGTACTCAGTATTGTAATTTTATATGCTTCTTCAAAGAAAATTTAAATATTTCCTATCACTAAAATGAAGCTCTATAAATAAATAAACCCTACATTTAAAATATCCTTTTTAATCAAATAATTTAAATGTACATGTAAGATTAAAATTGGTTATTTTAAAATTTAAAAAAAAAATAAGTATCCATCTTTTTTATTTGTAAATATTTAAAAAATATATAAATATAAAATATGATTGCTTAATTTAAATTATTACTATCAAAAAACAAGACCAGCAAGATCTTGCAGCAAGACAAAAACCCCAAGACCAAGACCGGTGGTCAAGACCAAGACCAAGCCAAGACCTTCTTTGGGCCAAGAAAGACCAGACTTGCAAGACCAAGACCAAGACCAAGACTAGCCCGGTCTTGGTCTTGGTCTTCTTTTCTCATCACTAACGGGTCCATCCAAAAAGGAATAGTTTACGAATCCGAATCCTCGTAAAAGAATCGAATGACCAAACGATCTCTTTTTAAGGAAAAAGGGATCTCTGTTTTTATACTTACAAATGGTCACTACATTGAATGCTACTACATAATTCAGAAAATGAATAATAGATAATTCTAGCCTCATTCTAAAAGCTGTAATTCTTAGCCAAATTGGTTTTTGATGAATTTTTCAAATTTCAATAGTGATTTCTGAATCAAAATGAAACCCCCTTAAATAAACTTTTTCTAAACTTATTTAAAACTGCGATGCTAGATCTTTAATAAGGTTTTAAATGTGATTCTGCAAGCAAGTTGTAAATTCTAACTTGATTCTGCTATTAATCTTCCTCTTTCAACAGTTGCCTCTGTTTCTCATAAAATGTCCGATATCATTTTTAAAGTCAAACAGATCAAGCTATTCTTTCTTCTCTTAATACTAAAAAATCATCTGGGCTGGATGGCATACCAGCAATCGTCTTAAAAATGTGCTCCCGACTTGCACCCATCCTAACTCGCCTCTTTCCAATCTCTTACGACACCGGCTTTTTCCCGGACAGTTAGAGATAGTGATTAAAATCGTATCCAAATTTTCGTTGAATCCGAATATTAAACGGATCCATATCCCGGAATCAGTCCGGGTAAATTCGAATACGTATTCGGTATCGAAAGGAGCGGATGAATTCTTTCCAACTGCCGGTTTGATCGGCATCGACCGGGCTCGAATATGCGATCGGATCCGTAATCGTTACGAGCTGTCTTATAAGATTTTTCCATTTGTCCTGGATGCCTGCCCTTAATTAAAGCACTTTGGGCATCGTAAAAAACTTATTTTTTTAAATAAATACTTATTTTTAATGCAAAAAATAAGCGCTAATAATTTCGTACCCCTCACGGAAACGTAAATGTTGCCGAACTTTCTTTTATATGCTAGATAATAAAACAAAAAAAAAAATAGAATCAACTTTATCCGCGTTACTTTTAATAAGACTTGACCTTCAAGCAAAAAACAGTATTGTTTACCTTTCGAGTTTAACGTAACCCATTTTAAAAAATTCAAAAACTTATAAATTAAAAATGCAGGAAGGAAAAAAAAGGTTACCTCAGAAAGGTTATATTTTTACATTTGACTTGCAGAGCTGTTGTTTTATATTCTTTGTTCCTATGTTGAAACGAATATTTGTTTCTATGTTCTTGCTATAACTATTAATAAAATAATAAAATTAAGTATACTGTTATATATTTTTAACCGTAACCTATTATTTACCTCATCGCCGTTTAGTTTATTTTATATATTTTTTAACAGAACAAACATTTTGATAGACATAGCGAAAAAGAGAAATTTTTGTAACATAAAGCGGAATTTGAAGCGCTTCCAAGCCCTCTTCATTACTTGCAACCAACGAACAAACACTACTTGCAACTGTCTGAATTCGTATCCTTTCCTCTATTCGCCCGCCGCACCGGCTCGTCCGGTATCAGCTGTGCGACTCCGCGCTCTATATTTACGGTTGCCTATGTTATATGGATACGTATTCACTGTGAATCCGAATTCTCTTGATTCCGAATACGTATAATCCGAATATCAAAGGATACGGAAATTTACATCACTAGTTAGAGAGCTGCACGTGTCCAACCTGTCCCCAAAAAGATCGAAACTTCCCCTTCTAACTATAGATCTATATCTCTTCTTTCTGTTGTTTGCAAAGTAATGGAAAAATTCATTAATTCCTAAATCTAAAGTATCTGGAAAAACACAAATCTTACTGATTTCCTTTGTCTCACACAACTGGAACAAGTTCCTAGAGTTTATTATGAATCCCATATCGTTGCTCTTGACATATCCAGCTTTCATCAGGTCTCGCACTACGGGCTTCTTAACAAACTTCCTTCTTACGGACTTCTACCAAGCTTTGCTCTTGGCTTTCCAGTTTTCTTTTAATAGACGTATATCAGTAACTGTGCATGGTCATTCTTCCAGCCTATACCAAATTAATGCTAGGGTCCCCAGGGCTCAGTGCTGGCACCCACGCTGTTTCTTCTACACATTAACGATCTTCTCTCTTCCACAATTAATCCCATTCACAGTTTTGTTGACGATAGTACCCTCAGTCTAGTATTCAATTTCTTAAGTCACCATGTAATTCTGATTTGAAAAACACGCGCAGGTCAATGCAGATATCTCTTTCACAAGACCTCGAACTTATCTTGGATTGGAGCGCCAAAACTTGTTCAGTTTAATGCCTCAAAACACAGTCAAAAGTCTGTCAATACTCATACGGTATATATGAGCGGCCAAGTCCTGCAGAACAAAGGGTCGTTTAATCTTGTCGGCGTTACTTTTGAGAATAACCTCAACTGGCACAACCACATTGCATCTATAGCCTCAGCAGCAACTTCAAAAAAGCTTGGATTCCTCTTTCGAGCCAGAAAGTATTTTTCTTTTTCCAATTCGTATACTCTGTATGTATCCCAAATCAGACCATATTGTTCTGATGTCTGGGGAATGGCGTCCCCTACAACACTTAGCATTCTGGACTCCATTCAAAGAAAAGCCTTTCGTCTTATTAATGATCCCACGCTTACTTCTTGCCCATCGTCGAGCTGTAGGGGATCTATCGCTCTTCTATAGGTATTTTCACGGCTTCTGCTCAGAGGAGTTGGACAGTATAATTCCTCCTCTGGCAAGCTGCCAGAGCAACACATAGTGCAACTTTTATGCATCCTTTACAGTTCAGTTAGAGAGGCCCCGAACTTCCCGCTTTCTTCGTTCCTTCATCCCTAAAGTGTCAAGGCTATGGAACCTGCTGCCCGCAGAAGTTTTTCCTTCTCCTCCCAATCTCCAAAAATTTAAGTCCCGTGTGAACAAACTCCCTCTCAGCACACTGAAGACACCCACGGTAACCTAACAGTACTTCAGAATGAGCTTACATATTAATTTGCGGCTTATCATCTAGATCAGGGGTTTCTCAAACTTTCCAGCCTTAGGGCCATACTGATTACTCCAGTAAGTTCCGAGGGCCAAAACCATATCATTGTTGCCGGTGGTAAGAAGTAAAATAGTCCACTGATGAAAAAAAAGTCCGAAAAAGTACACAACGTTTAAAAAAGGCTGCAAATCGGACTAAAGTCCGCAAAACGGCAACACTGCAACACTGCATATTATTAACTTTCCTGTCATCTGCAATTTCTAGATTAGTCGTAGAGTACGAGCCATGAGGAGTAACGTGACACGACATCTGGTGGACACAAGCGGAAATAGGTAGTACCTTCTATCGCTAACAGATGGCGCTAATAGCACGTACAGAATAATCTCGTTGGTTCGAGAAAGTTCTGGGTCTTCCACTCACTTCTAGATGGCAGTAATTGGAATATATAAGAAGGCTAGTGGCGCAACCACAAGTCAGTTCCTATGACACTGTTGTTAAATAAAATATTGCATACCTCCTTAAAACGTGTTTGTGCGTGTTTAAGTTTAAGACATCTTTATAACAGTATTTTGATTTGCTTTTGTGTGTGAATTAGTAGTATGGAAAAGAAGCGAAAAATTGATAGTGAATGCAGAAAATTCAAAGATCAGTGGAACATTCAGTATTTCGTAATTGAGTCCAGTAACAAGACGCAATGTTTGATTTGCAATGAAAGCATAGCCGTTCTCAAAGAATATAACATTAAATGTCATTATGAAACAAAACATTTTCAAAATTACTTAAAATATGCAGGAAGTTTGCGGACAGAAAAATTCGAAGCTATGCAGCGCGGATTGAAATCGCAGCAATCTTCATTTACAAAACTCAAAACTGAACAAGAGGCTGCAACTCGTGCCAGCTTTCGTGTGGCTCTTGATATTGCAAAACGTGGAAAACCATTCACCGATTGAGAAATGATCAAAGAATGCATAATTGCAGTAGCGGAAGAAAAGTGCCCTGAAAAGGTAAATTTATTAAAAACTGTCAGTATGTCAGCAAACACTGTGGCTCGAAGGGTAGAAAAATTGCTGAAAATATATCCTCTCAACTGTTCGACAAAAATGGACATTTTGAGTGGTTTTCTTTGGCCTTGGATGAGTCAATGGATGTGTCAGATACTGCTCAGGTGTTGATTTATATTCGAGGAGTAGATAAAAGCTATGAAGTGCACGAAGAACTTCTTGATATGTATAGTATTCATGGCACAACTACTGGTACAGATTTTTTAAAGGAGTTGAAATGGCCATTAATCAAAAGAACCTTCGATGGAAAAACTTGAAATGTATTACAACTGATGGAGGCAAAAACATGAGTGGGAAAGATAAAGGAGTGGTCGCTCTTGTGTCAAAGGCTGTAGAAAATGACGGTGGTTCAAAACCATTAGTCTTACATTGTATCATTCATCAACAGTCTTTGTGCGGAAATTGTTTGGATATGTCTGACGTTCTGAAACCAGTCATATCAACTGTTAATTTTATCAGATCTTTTGCGCTGAATCACCGACAATTCCGACAATTTATTGAAGAGATTGGAGAAACTGACTTACCTTATCATACTGCCGTACGCTGGCTTAGTTGTGGGAAAGTCCTTCAGCGCTTTTTGAACTTCGAGCAGTGATCGAAATTTTTTTGAATGAAAAGCATCGCCCTCTTACTGAATTACAAAACAACGCATGGCTGTGGAAGTTAGCATTTTGTGTTGATTTGACAAAACATGTGAACAAACTGAATTTGGGATTGCAAGGAAAAAACCAGCATCTTTTTGATTTATACACTAATATCAAATCATTCCGGAAGAAATTGAGACTGTTTCAATCACAACTATGAAGTAAATGTTTTTCACATTTTAAAACATGTGAAATATCAGCCACACTACTGAGACTGAGTTTCCTATCGACTTTGCAATCGAAACTTTGAGTGCTTTGAAGATAAATTTTGATACTCGTTTCTCGGACTTTGATGCCATTGCGAATCAAATTAAGATTTTTCAGAATCCTTTTGATACTGACATTGAAACCCTTGCCCCGGAACTTCAAATGGAAATGATTGATCTACAATGCAGTGATATAATTAAGAACAAATATCAAAACTCTTTTGTTGGAATTTTATAAGAGTCTTCCACTGACACAATTTGATAATTTGCATAAATTTGCTCGTGGTCTGTTTTCTGTTTTTGGTACTACTTATTTGTGTGAGAAAACCTTCTCCAAAATGAAGTACACAAAAAATGTTTACAGATCGAAATTAACTGATAAACATCTTAAATCTCTTTTAATAATTGGTGCAAGTAAAATTAGTCCACAACTACAAACTATTGTCAGTGGAAAATCTCAATTACATAAATCTCATTAGTATTTCATATGTCATTATGTTTGTTATAAGTTATGTGATTATTTAAAATGTATAAAATGTTAGTTGGATTCATTTCAATAATTTGTTAGTTATTATATACTGAAGTTAAATTTTCTGCATATTATACATGTCTTTACTTATTACAATTCTGTGTTTCTTTATCCAACTTATCACAAAAACAATAACAATAAGCCTACAAGAATGTTATGAGTTAGCGGAGTTAGCCCATGACCATATCAATGTAGATGTCATATTAATAATTATTCAACATAAAATTAGAATACTTCAGTAAACTAAATTTAATTTGCTATAAAATTATTTGTTCTCTAAAAGGAGTTTTCAAGTATGCTAGCTCTCCGCGGGCCGGACAAAATCTGTCCGCGGGCCGGATGTGGCCCTCGGGCCGTAGTTTGGAGACCCCTGATCTAGATTATGTAGGGTATCATTCTTATCATACTTTACTATTTGTAAGTATAAAATCTAAAGATTGTTCGGATTCGTAATCTGATAAATAGGAATCGATTTCCCGGATTTGATTCCTTTTTTTCTTAAAAAAGGAATCGTGATTCGTATTGGTGATTCGATTTCTTTACGAGGATCCGGATCCGTAAATCGATTGCTTTTTTAAAGGATCCGTTCCAGCTCTGCCAAAAAGACATCTAATTTGTAACAACTACAATAAAAAGGTAATTTAAAAAGTTTAAATTGACTTTAAAAAAAAATTGAAATTATGAAATAACATTTTGTATATACTCTAAATTAATTAGTAAGTATTTTGTTGTAAATATTTTAAAAGTTTGTTAATGATTTTCTTAAACGCACTAAAATTTGACAAAATATTTTGATTAAAAGGGGTATTAAAATAGATTCAATGTCACCAAAATGAAATACACATTTGTCATTAGGCGCAATTTATTTCGTTCTTTGTGTCGAACAAACATACCGGATGCTGCAACTTCTCCGGGCTACCAGATCTAAAATTATAAGTACGAAAGAGATGTTGTTTCCTGTGTTTTCAAGATCAGTAAAGCATAGTAAGAATTTTACATTCTTTAATAATTCCTTAGGTATATTATGATTTAAAAGTCTTATTAAATTTCGCACGGCATGACGTTAAATGTTAATAACAATTAGAATGTCAACATGGTTTTGAAATGGACCAGATAGGCTTAATGGGAAAATATATTGAAAATATTTCAGATACTGCTATTAATTTAATTAAATTTCAGTATGATAAAATTATTTTTTTAATGATCGATAGTAATAATTGTTATTAGTTAAACTTAATTGTTACATTAAATAAAAGGTTTGATAAAAATAATGTTAACGTGTCTTTTACTTTGAATATAATCGTTGTGAGATTGATGAAACGAAAAAAAAAACATTCTTTGTATTCAGCTGTATGTCAGATTTGAAAAAGCCTTATAAAAATTGTTTGCTGGTGGCTGGTGTCTAATTTACATGATGGGATTTCCTATGTTCCGCTCAGCAACAAACCACCTGGTATAGGTGTATTGAAATGATACAGGGTGTAGCAAAAAACTGGAAGAATTTCTTTAATTTTAGATTTAAAAAATCCTTTATTTGTGAAATTGGAGAAAAAAATAGTGGTATATACAGGGTGTTCCAAAAGTAATGGGACACAGAGTAACAGCAGAGTCATTAGGTCGAAATAATGTAACTTTTTTTAAGCTTAAATAAACGTATATTTAGGTCTCTAGGAGCAACTGTTTTCGAGATAAACGCGCTTTAAAAGACCCCGCAATTTTCTTATGAAAAATGAGTTTTGCCCAATTGTTTTTTAACTATGCATAGTGATAGCTCTTAACACACTGATCAAAAGCCTTCACGGGCACAAGACCCGAAAACTCCTCCAACCCCAAAATCACCCTCAAAGGTCACTGGGGATTTGGGGACCTTTGAGGATGATTTTGAGGGGCTTAGAGGGGTTAAAGGAAGTCTCGGGTACTTCATAAATATATCAAAAACAATCTAAAAAAAATTACGAAGATCATTCCTAATAAATACGTTATTTGGAATACTTCTTCCTTGCAATTCATTCACATATTTACAAAGAGTCATGTATGTATACACTAAATCTTTTGAAAACATAGTTTGCAATTTCCCATAAAATCTGCTAAAACGCAAAATAAATGGCTTTATGCTTTTAAAGTTTTTTCTTTCGTTTTTAATCAAAATACGTAAAATATAGCATGGGGGACGCCATCACCGTTTGAAAAACAGCATATCCAATATTTATTGGGGCATTAAACATAATCGAAGAGTTAAAATAAAAACGAAACTACTTCGTGACAAATTTACTGCGCGGTAGCAACAACGTTTACGTGTATCAAATGTATGTACGATTCGGGAGAGCACCATATAATAATATTCTTTTTCTCAAATCACCCATAGTCTTAATAAATATAATAATTGTTATTATTATTTGCTGTTTTTTAAAAAACAGTTTTGTAAAAAATAACCGCAAATTTCACGGTTCCGTGATGTTCCACCTGCTTTTTTTTTTTGTTAATGAATTTGTTACGACACTAAAACCTTTTTTGACTAGGTATGACGAGGGAAACGCTATCAAAAGTTTTCTCGCGGTTTCCCACAGCCCATGATATTTTTCGTGTAGTTCTACCAGCAGCCAAAATGTTTAATAGCCTTTTTTAAATTTCACCTTCAGCTCCTCATTGGTGCTAAGCTCGAGTAGAACATTTAAATGTTAAACGTATATCTGAATATCCTCATCAAAACATTCTGCCTGTGACAAGTTTGGAAACTGGGAAAATTTGCTCCATTTTCAAGAAAAGCCAAAATTACACCCTTTATTTTTGTGTATAATCTGTCTCAAAGTATATCGCTATGGCTTTTGACAGACACAACCCCAATAAACCTTTAACTATTTTATTACCTATTGTTATTGGGTAAACCCATTATTTCATAATGGCGGGGGTGGGTCAGGTATTTCTTGAGTATTGACCATTAGGTATTTAAATATTTCGGCTAATATTTTAGTGGCAGTGTTAAATAACAGTTTTTACTGTGCGTTTCGAAAAAGTTGTTTAACGAGAATATAACGCGTCGAAATCATTTGTTATTAAATGCAAAACAGGTTGTGAAAGATGTGTATGAAACTTTAATCAGTAGAGGACTAGTTAAGCAAGAAGCTTTAAAAGAAACCTGTCCACTAACAAAAAGTCCAATATCATCGATAAGGAATATTGTTATTATTATTAGTAAAGAATTGAACAAAAGAAAAAACGTAGTTATTTTCAATCTCACCGTTAGACAATAGTGATCAGGACCTGATAAAAAGGAAAATATATTGTCTTTATGAAAGCGGAGTTGTTTCTACCTTGGATAAACTGAAAAAAAAGCTAGACAAAGACGAAACCAATATAAATATTAGCCCTGCCCCTTCCATAGAGTTGTTTGTAAAATGGGATTTAAATACCGCAAATTAGGCAAAAGACAAGTAATAATGGACTGGCACAGACTACGCACTTGGAGATTTAATTACCTTCAAGAAACTAAAAGATATAGATTAGAAAACAGATCCATAATTTACCTTAATAAAACATGGTTCGATACACACGACACAGTATCCAAAGGATGGGTTGATTCAAGTCAAAACTGTCAGACAAAAGCACCTTCAAATAAAGGAAAACGCATTACCATAATACACACTGGTTCAGAAGATGAATTTGTCATAAACTGCTTGCTGTTGTCTGCAAACAATATTAAGGATTTTAGTTTGGATTATCATGAGGATACAAGTGCAGATCTTTTTGAAAACTGGTTTCAAAATTAACAACAAACAACAGTGTTATTGTCATGGATAACGCAAGCTACCACAGCGGTCTGCTATACAAACCACCAGCTTCAACAAGTTCAAAAACTGAAATCCATTTGTTAGAAAATAATATTTATTTGAATTCAGTTCCAAAAAAGCTCAACTTTTGAAAGTCCTAAACTGTGATAGTGAAACAGAATTAGATTTAGATATTTAAATTAAACATGTAATTATGTATAGATGATATAGTTCTAAATGTATTATTAAAACTTTGCATATATTTAATTTTTTAATGTAATTTTAAGATTATACCTACCTAAATAAACAATAAATTATAAATCTTTATATTATTAGAGTCCGTCCCTAATGTTCTGTCCTTTAATACCCACCGATTCGCAGTTTTATTGTTGTCGGCAGGTATAATCCATAAATGAAGGCAGAAGCTAACACGGTATACTTTGAGACAAACTATAACTGCTTGTTAATGTCATTAAATTTCTTGAAAAAATCTGTGAAATACTTGATTAGATGTCTGCTTTCAATTTGATCATGGTTTTCTTTTAAATCTGGATCTTTACTTTCCCGAAACTCTAAAACTGATTTAAAAAGTGAGTAAATAAACGGGATCCAACGCATTGCTTCTTATTTTGTTGAATACTTTAATCACAAATTGAAGTGATTGGTGTAATCTATCACTTACTCCTTTGACTTTACAGTGTTTTTGCTCAGTTCTCACCATATTGTTTCGTAGATTTCGTCGTTTTTAATTTTACTAACCCAATTCATTTGATGACTTTTTACAAATACAAAAAAACTTGGGTTGCTACTGAGAGATATTATTTTTTGTTGTCTTAGGTGGATATTCTACGATTTCTAGACCATAATACGAGTGCTAAAAAATTACCGATAATTCGCATGAAAACTAGTGATGAGCGAGACCGGTCTTGGTCTTGTCTTGGTCTTGATCTTGCAGAAGACCAAGACCAAGACCAACTGCCTCCCTTTGAAGCAAGACCAAGACCGGTATGCAAGACCAAGACCAGACCAAGACCGTGTGCAAGACTACGCAAGACCAAAACCGACCTGCAAGACTCTTGCACTTCTGCAACTTTTTTTGATATTGTAATATTTTATTGTTATTTTTAATATACAGAGGCATTTCATACAGACATGACAAAAACTGTGTCAAGAACTGTCAAAAGAGGCGATTATTTGATAAGTAAGAGTTTCTTAAATAAAATAATAATTAAATCGATCACTTTGTTCTTTAGTTCTATAGTTCTTTAACAACGATAACGAATAAATTTAATAACATGTTTCAAAAATAAAGAGATGGTGACTCAATGGTCCGACAAGCTTGACATCTCCGAAATCGTTTAGGACAGAGAAAAACTAGGGGTACAAAAGTTATGGAAGCTGAATATAACTTTCATAATTTTAATGTCTTTTTTTTAGCTTTCAAGTGATGCATTCAGGGTGATAAAATCTCAAAATCCAGAAATACATTATTTTGTTCACACTGTTAGAGGTAGCACCTTAAAATATATTTGCATGTGATAAAGGTATTTTTAAAATGGTTGTAAAAATACTTCGGATAAGGAAAAGTCAAAACCGAAAATATTTAAAACCATCTATTCGACATTGTTTCTATTAACAACAATTTGTATTTGCTTTAATTTTATCCGCTTCTTCAAAGAAAATTTATATAATTCTTATCCCTAAAATGTTTCTATATGCCACCAAATGTATAAAGAAGGTTGTGTCTTAATTTAACCAAAAATAGAGCGCTATAAAAGGGGTGGATTTAGCAAAGGCTGAGTAGGCTGAAGCCTAGGAAGGCAAATATTATGGGCGGCAAATTTACGATTAATTTTTTAAAAAATGTAATAGTAAATTAATATATTTTTTTAATATTTAGCGAATAGATAAAAAAGTCCTAAAATTTGTTTGTTTTAAAGAATTGTTAATTAATTTTCTGTATGTTTTACTTTTGTTAAATTTGTTTAATAATGTTTTATAAGAATTATTAGTGTAGTTTACATTCAAAAAATATTGACATACTAGGGCGGCAAAAATGTATAAGCCTATGGGCGGAAAAAAATTAAATCCGGCCCTGGCGCTATAAATAAATAAACCCCTTCATTAAAAATATGCTTTTTAATCAAATAATTTAAATTTACGTTTAAGATTAAGACTGGTATATTTTAAAATTTTAAAGCATAAAATATAGTCCCCATCTTGATTTATATTTAAGTATTAAAAAGATATATTTTATTCAAGATTGCTTAGTTTAAATTATTACTACCAAAAAAAAGCAAGACCAGCAAGACCAAGACCAAGACCAAGACCCACTTTTGGCTTGCAAGACCAAGACCAAGACCAGGCTTGCAAGACCAAGACTAGCGGTCTTGGTCTTGGTCTTGTTTTTCCACTAATGAAAACTTGTTATGTTTAATTCCAAGTTGAGAACATGCAGCATAATTAAAACTATAACTGAAACCGTTTTTTTAAATTACTTTATTTCTTCATCGTGTACATACAAATCGACTCATTTTGATGTTTCTAATTGACAATACAAACAAAAGGTTCGATTGTTCTGAGTTTGTAAGTAAGTGGAAATACCACCTTGTCTAGGCAAGTGAAATTTCTTGATATATTTCCGGAAATATTTCCAAAAATATATTTCGGAAATTTTTCATCACTAGTTACACCATAGAAGAATCGATGTCTGGCAGCTTTATAAATATCGAATGAAAAAATGATTAGGCGGTATCACCCTTACACTTTAATTCGACAAATCATTCGGCGTAATTGGCTCTCTCGGGCGAATATACACAATTACATACTCTTAAATATGCATTTTCCTCTGCCATCGTTCTTCTAGCCGGTAGCTCTTGGCAAGTACAAATGGCCGCCATTGCACAAATAATTAAACCTGATGGAATTATGCGCCTCGATTAGAACTGCCGCTCATTTTGAAGCAATAAACGCCAGAAAGTATGATGGGCTTCCCCATCAGGTCCGGAGCAAACCTCGATTGGGCCGCATATTCATATTTGGGGTAGCAAACGAAGTAAATACCGCCCGTTAATAAGTTTTGCGTCCCAGGTATTTCGTAGAGAACACTTTTTTGAATAACACTAAAATCTTGGATGTCCATTGTATTTATATACACATATACCTACCGGGTGGTGCGTTGCCGAGCGTGGTTTGGATGGAAATCCCATGTAAATTTTAAAGGGGTCAATTATTGGCTCCCATGTATATTTTACAGAAAAAATGTAAGATAACTTTTTGAAGAGACCAATCTTACAAGCCCTCGTGCCAAGTTTAAAAAAATTTTAATAAGCGAATTTTGAATTATTCAATTAAATGTAATTGCAAAAAATTTCCAAATTTTCGGTTCAGGTAAAAAACAGACACCAGCCACCAGCAAAAAAAAATTTTTCAAATCTGACGTACAGCCGAATACAAGATTTTTTCGTTTTATCAATCTCACAACCAATACATTTAAAGTAAAAGGCACGTTAACATTATTTTTTTATCAAACCTTTTATTTAATGTAACAATTAAGCAATTAATAACAATTATTACTATCGATCAATAGAAAAATCATTTTATCATACTAGAATTTAATTAAACCAATAGCAGTATATGAAATATTTTCAATTAATTTTCCCATCAAGCCTGTCTGGTCCATTTCAACCATTAAACGTATTGTCGGTAAATTCGAGTCCAAAGCCAACGCAATAAATAATTGTAAATGTTTATTTCAGAAGATCGAAAATAATTTCGAAAAAAGGAAGAATTAAACTCTTAATATTTTACTAAGTGTAGAAAAATACAATGAAATAAAATACAATAACTTTTTTAATAAATAATAGAGAATTAGAAAAAAACATTAATTAATCAAATGTTCAAACAACCCCCCATTAACAGCTAACCAATATCCCAACCGATCATAAAATTCATTTCTAACGTTGCTAAGTTGATATTGCGAAATTTTATTACATTCTAACGAAATAACGTTTTTCTACTACTGTATAAATAAGAAAACTTTGTGGTCCTAGCAACGCGAATGATAACGAAAGAGAACCTTCGTGTTACCTGGTTGCTAAGCGTTGCTAGCTACGAAAGTAATATTTTCAGCGCCTGGACAAAAAGTAAGAGTAAAAAAAAAAAAAATATGCTTGTGGGAAATATTAGGATTTATTTATAAAAAGTAACTAATTTATGACAAAATATTTTAAAAAACTAGGTTAGGTATTAACATTAAAAGTAATTGTGCAATTTGAGCAATTAGCAAAAGAAATTGGAAGAATAATACTTGAATTAAAAGTTTCTAAATTTGTTGTTGGGGTATCGTTATCATCTTTAACTACGTTAATATTCATATTTTTTACTGTTACTTCATTAGAGGAAATATTGGTAGGAATTTCGTGTAAAATCTTCTTTGAAATTTCCACCTTATTACTATAGGATTCAGCAATATATCCCTCCGCAACAGAAAAGACTTCCAACCTCCATGCCTTTTTAAGTCCAAAATATCGACATCCGAAGCATTGGCAAGGAACGTAGTTGACGTTCTTCTAAAAGAATGGCCAGTGTATCTACTGATGTCTTCAAGCTTCAAAAACTTCGCAATTTCTTTAGGTACATTTACCTCTTTCATAACGATACAATAAACGCTCATCTAGAGCATTCCTTGGTCTCAGCTTAATATATTCCTGTAGAAATCTGACATAAGGAACTGAGCCTTCATCGTTGGTTACTACAAAGTTTCTTTTAACTTTATTTTTAGACTCCACTATTTTTACTATAGCCACGTCATTTCTTATTTCTACATCACTTAGCTTCATTCTGTATATTTCGTCTGTCCGGCATGCCCCAGCCACTCCCATAATGGCTATTACTTTCATTGCTAAATAACTTTGATCAGGCGCGTTAAGTAAAAACTTTATGATTTCTTCTTTTTTAAAATTTTTTGACTTTTTTGCCTCATAACCATCGTTTTTCCTTTTAATAAAAGAACTAGTTTCTTGAACTCCGAAATATCTTGATTTTTGTTTACGGAAATTGTTAACTTGAGCATGGAATATACAGACCAGAGGGTTGG